>JBBMOJ010000049.1:0-135530 GCA_038090695.1 Sclerotinia spermophila
AAAAAATTTTAAATATTTTTTTTTTTTTTTTTTTTTTTTTTCTTTAAAACTTCTTTTTTCTTTTTTTCCACTTTTACTTGTGACTTGTTGGGGCGCCCTTTTCATTTGGTTTTTTTTTTCTTTGTTTTCGTTTGTTTTTGTTTTGGGTGTGTTTTTATTGCTAATATTTGGCACAGTTTGTTTATTTTTTTTTTACATTAATGTTCCCAACCGCCCCCCCCCCCCCCCAACCCCCGCCCCAACATCCCGCGCGAAAACTTCTTCAACGGAACTTCCATACTTTGTCTGCCCCCACATACTTTCCGATCAGAATCGACTTTTTGGAGATTACACAACGCGTGGGAATTAAAAACTTGTGATTTGTTCCTCGGCCCGGAAAATAGTTCTTTCTTTTTTTTTCTTTTGGAAAGAGGCTTATCGGACCCGAGTTGCTGGTTCCGTGGTTGGTACGACGAGTGTGGGATCTTCAGCTGGGTTTGATAAAAAGGCTTGGTAGAATGGCTTTGGATTTGTGAACTCTGTGTATTTACCCCTTGAAATTTTGAAGACGGCGCCCGGGGGGGGGGGGTGATTGGAATGGAAGAGCACTGGCAGTATCTCCATCCGCACCAGCTCGTCCAGTCCTCTTGGTATCAAACCCTTCGTGCATTAGGAGAGAATCTTTGTGTCCCCGCTGCGTCCCTTGGACTAGGATTTACAACGTCTATGTGCCGAGCCTTATGATGTGGGGGCTGGGGAGGGAGAAGCGTGGACTCGGTATATATAGATTGAAGGATACTGTGTATTGAGTCACCGAGGACATAGGCTGTAATTCAGACAGAAGCTGGAGGGGAGGATAGAATGCTGTCAGAAGAGCCTATCGTTGTACTGCATTTGATGGTGATGATTTTGCAACATGGAGGTTGTGATTTTGGTAACAGGGAGGTGGGTTATTGATGAGGACGGGCTAGGCGATGCGGTCTCGTCGTTGCTTTCTTTTGGATGAGCTGTTGAGAGGGATGGTATTGATAGAGACCGGAAAGTATCCGAAGCTCGGGGCGCGGCGTTGAAATTGTTGAGCGACGTGGCTGTAAGGCCTTGATGAGGGCGTCAGCTATACAGGCTCCTGTTGAGCCTCGCGGAGCGATGTCTACGGTCTTCTCCTGATATTATTTAGCCTTATATCAGCGTGGTTCATTACCTCTTCAAGTCTATGAGTCTAGAAGGTTGTGTGGAGCACCGTTCTCGAGTATTGCAGAGATAGTGGATATATGTTATCGCTAACGGAGATACAATTATGCATACTGAGTTGGAGTATTCTTATGAGGGATCATAAATGATTTAGCGATAATGATGACTCAGAGATTAGTGGTTCAAGACGCAAGATGACATTAAGCCACCATCGCCATGAGCCTTACAGCCAAAACCGAAAATCTGTCAGAGATGCTATTATCGTAACTGCATAATCGCGGTTTGAAAGATTGAGAATGACCTCATATTACTTCTCTAAATCCTCTTGCAACACATCTAGACGTAAAACACTCTATTCTCTAGACCAGATCGTTAACCCTCTGCATGACCACCACTACCCCAGTCAATCTCAATCATTGTCCTCCCCATCCATAACAAAATCCGCACATCTCTCTGCAATCATCGCCGCAGGAGCCATAGTATAATGACTCACGATCCTAGGAAAAACACTCGCATCCGCAATTCTCACACCTTTTACCCCATGGACACGTAATCTATAATCTACAACCCCAGGGGCATCTTCATCAGTCTCGGAACCCATGCGACATGTCGATGAATAGTGGAATGTATTTCGGACTCTATGGCGTGTGAATTTATCCATCTCTTCATGATTACCATTTTCGCAGTCGAGATCTTTGGACTTGGATGAGAAAGTTAGTGGACGGAGGAGAGGGAAGCCAGACGAAAGCATGGTTTTGCCAAAGGCGAGAGCGAGATGGACGGCGCGTCGAGCGAGGATTAAAATCGGTGGGGTTGGAGAAAATGCCGAAATCTACGGCAGGGAAGGAATGCGGGGATGAAGAGCTAAATCGTACGCTGCCGCGTGATAGGGGGTTGCAGATTATAGCGAGGATGCAGAAGGTTCCCATTCTGGAAAAGGTGGTTTCGTGTTCTTTCATGTCGTCCATGGCGCTTACGGCGAGTGGCATTAATTCAATATCAGGGACTAGATTTTCAGGTTTGGGGGAGTGAAGAGGGGATGATTTGGTGGGGAGTAGATTCGGGATGATCATGTAGTGGTTCACATGTGATAGCGATGACAAGGTCAGAAAGTATATAGCATGTTTCAATTCATAGGACGAGTTTCCCTTCTAGTCTTTGGACATAGGATCTCTGTCTAAACGCGGGGAAATAGATGCTCTTATATAGAAGACCTAATGCTCCTTAGGTATATTCTAGGACCTGAAAAGCAGTTTTCCTAATTGGAACCAAAATCATAATAAAAACAAATACAAAATTGTTCTCCTCGATTCTAACATTTTACATGTTGCAATATATAACCAAACACGACGCGAAAGCAACAATAACGGAATGGTAACTTGGCCGAGTGGTTATGGCGCCAGTTTCAGGCTGACCTGATTCAACTATCTTACTGGTTCGAAAGAGCGTGGGTTCGAATCCCACAGTTATCATTGATCAAGCTTTTGCTTCTTTTTGGAATTTTGTTGTTCGAAAATATACAGTGATAATTTTGATCTCAGCTAAGACATCTAATCTACCTATCTATCTTTTGACGTGCACATTTTGCTGTGTAGTGCGTGTTGCGTCTGCGCGTTTATGAGTTTTGAGTCCGTGCGTCAGAAGCATATATAGTGGGCACGTGCGGGGTCGAGATTTTGCCCCTCCTTGTGCCCCTCTTCCAACCGACCGACCATTCGTTTTTTCACTTCAACAAGACTCTATCTACTTGGAGATGAATTACCATGGGAATTAATACATTCGATCGGATTAAAAAAAACTAAATGTGACTGATTGATTACCTTTTAGAGAACTTAGCAATGAGAGAGAGAAGCTGCCTCGAGGCAATGCTGTCGACACTCGGCGTTGTCTAATATTTGATCATGTTAGTTAGTAGTACATACCAGACAAAAAGAGTTATTAATGATTTTCATATCGATATTCATAATAATAATAAGGCCAAGTGTATATTAGTCTTGACGAAGTACAATACAATAAATAGAAAATCTGTATTCCCACATGTACAAGCGACTAGGAGATATGTGGAATTATCTGAAGACTAAATAAAGTATACAAATATAAGAGAGAGATTTTGTGTATGTCTTGTCTTTAGAGGTTAGGAGGTGTATGTTGGTTGTTTTTACTATATATTTATTATCTTCGATTTGAACACGAGGAGATGAGATTACATTGCTTAAACTGGTAATCCTATTATTGTTGTCCCTTGGAAGCCTGATGCAAGAAAAAGTAGGTGTATCATTTATCTATTTAATTTTCAATTCTCAATTCTCAATCACAGCACAGCACTATATGTATATACAATTACAATTCTGCAATCTTTCTACCACAAGAAAAGTAGATCACTCCACCAACTATCTATTACTCTATTACGCTCAATAGCAATGTAATTTCCCTCCATCAAGTAAGTGAGGAAAGCTCTCGGAGAGGGAGAGGTGAATTGTATAATAAGCAACTAGTTCTATGGAATTGAGATTTATCGATATCTATTTTTCTCTAAGCTCTTTTTTTTTTGTCTTTTGGTCTTCTGGGATATGTGAGAGTCTAGGGATATTTGGCGGTTATTCGTCCATCTATCTATCCTCTTGGGTGTAATTACTCTAGGGTGGGGATCTGGAGAGTTGGGTATGGATGAATGGATGGGTGTATGGGTGTATGAAAGCTTTCCATTTATATCCATATTGTAATTTAGATATCCCGGATGCTGGATGCCGGATTCCGGAAGAAGATATGTGAACTGTATTATTATAGTCGGAGACTGGAAGCCTGGAGTTCGAAGATTGGATGATAGTGTATGTATAGTGGGGCGAGTGTACTTGATATGTTACCTATATGGTTCTTGGAATCTTTAGTGAGATTGAGTGATGAGGTGATGAGATGCTGGAGCGATAGGGCGATGGGTTGTAGGACTGTTTGTGGGTTGAGTGATAGAGGTAGAGAGGTATATTAGATACCAGTAATATACGTATGTATATATTCAACAATCTATGTATCAGGAATCGGGAATCGAAAATCGGAAATCAATAACAAAAATAACTCTAATTTAAAATAATATTTATAAGATATACGGAAAACAATATATCAGTATGTAGAACCAACCCCTTATTTCTTCTTTTCCACCTCCTACATCGTTTGGGGTTGGGAAATCTGACTGCGGAGGTGATACTGATGGTATTTACTTCTTCTGTATGAAGAAATGAATGAATGAAGGATTGGGAATATTAATTTTGGGAAATCTGATGTCAAATGTGATTTAATCCAGTATTAATGTATTTGAATTCCTGGATTTTGGGGGTTTCAATATATAACTGATTATTCGTAGTTTTGAAGACTTGGTTGAGAATGATCTTTGAATTTGAGTAGTTTTCAAAGATGTATATATGGGGAGAGGGAGAAAGTAAAGAAGAATTCATATCTTTTTTTTTTCACCTATTAAGATCTAATATTACTTATTTATTATCTCAGATACCTTGCACCATTTAAGATTGAATTTCAAAGTAACAATTTATATTTGAGACTCGTAAGGATGGAGTATGCGTACAGAAAGATGAATAATTGTTTGATCATAATTCTTCGTATGATTGACCGGCCTAATACCTGAAATATGATGTTTGAAGTATCAACAAGTCGACCTCTTATGATTGATTTAAGATCATAATTGCTGAGAGATAAAATAGAAGTTGTACTTAAATACAAAGCCATATACTGTGTATACAATCTGCGAAACATAAATCCTGTTCGAGTGTGTAATAATAAACATCCAATTCAACTCTTGTTCGTATGTACTCATTCGTATATATTTTCACTTAAGCTCGACATCATATGAACAAACATCAATGTCACATGACTACGCCTCGGTGGCACAATTGGTTAGCGCGTGGGCCTTTTAAGCCCAAGGTTGAGGGTTCGAGCCCCTCCCGAGGCGATTTCTTTTGCATTTGTTGATGATTATCTTTTTGATGGGATGGTTGGTGGGTGGTATCTTTTTCTGAGTGGCACTGCTCATTTATGATCTGAGTTGTGGTAGGAAATTGAGGGGTATTTCTTAAAACCATCCATACATCCATCCATGTCCGGAAAGAATCATCGATATCAGGACTTTACGATTTTGACTTTTACGCTTGTTCTAATATAAAATTTTCAATGGCAGAGTTTTAAACTTTTGCAACTCTTTGTGAAGTAGTGCTTACACGTAGCAAATCAACAAAATTTCCAGTCACCAACTAAAGGAGTTTTTGAAAACCGCGTGAAGCTCTATTCTCTCGTAACTTCGCCCGTATGACCTATATCTCTGCTGCAGGTTCAATGAATTTGACTCTTTTCTCTGTAAAATCTTTAAAGAAACTTTCTCATGATTATCAGAAATGCTCGTGACTCCACCCACTTGAAAAAGTCGATCCACTTAGACCCACATAGAGACTCCAGACTCGTCGTATATGCGTACTTGTGCAAGGCGAGACGATCTGGAGTAGAAGAAAAAGACATGTACAATGTTCGCGGAGGGAAGATACTTGTAATTGAGACCCTTATTTTTGATTGCATGCATATGAATTCTGAATATTTGTGACTCGCCAGTATACACTAGTGATACTGCCGTGTACATTTGTGAGTCCCATGAGGATTACCCTGCAACGCATTGACATCTGGCAATCTGCTGTGCATATACATATATATCTTATCGAGATATGATAAAACTCATTGCTATGCTACCACGATTGGAACGAAAGGACTCGATATCTGATCAGTGAGTACTATTCAGTGGCTCGAGAGAAAGCTTGATGCGGTATTTTCGTATCGATTCGAAGTTTGCTTGTAATCCTCCGAAGTCTCTGGAAAATGGAGATTAGATATATATATATAATACACGACAAGATTTACATCGCTTGATAGTTGAATGGTAATAGACACCGATATAAGAATGAACATGATAATTCAGGAATATGATATTGATGTAGGTACTTAATTTGATACTCCATCATCCTGTCGATGTGTAAGTGTAAGAGAAGAAGCAATCAGTCCCGTAGTTTTATATAATTGTGGCTGGAGAAAAAGTGGCTGGATCCGCCAACAATTGCACTTATCAATATCGACAAATTCGGCAGGTCGACGCCCTTCAGAAAAATATATGGAGAAATTTGATAAGCGGTCAGATTGTTAAATAATGATTCGCTGCCAGCACGTCTTTCGCAGTCTTGGCTTTCAAGGTCGACGTATCGGCATTGCCTAGTAGATTATAAATATATCTATCAAACTTTGGGAGTATATAAGTGACAGTGAGAGATCACGATAACTTCAGTCTTGGATATATACAATCAATTCTTGTCTTTCTCATTCATACCCATCCTACTTCGATTGATGGACGAGACCCAGCCATTGCTCGTACCGGTACCACCGCCCACAAACGCAGCCGGACAATTTCCATACATTCCCGATGTGAATGTTCCAAATGATGAATCTTTCGATCATAGAGTTGATTTCAATCCCAATGGAGACCCGGAAAATCCATTAGAATGGCCAAAGGCTTATCACAATGGAGTCATCTTGCTTTTAGCTTTTATGGCATTCACAGTGTACGAATCTCAATCTCATCTCATCCCATCCCACCCTCGCAATATCTAACTGCTCTTCAGAACATTCACTTGTATCGGTGTAGTTCCCATCGCCCGACAAATAGTGCTAGATCTCGAGAACCGAGAATCCAAATCTGCATCCGTTCTTCTTGTTACGATTTGGGAACTCGGAGAAGCAGCTGGTCCTTTGCTCATTGCCCCACTTTCCGAAGTCTATGGTCGAGCGGCCGTTTTCAACGTTGCAAATGTTTTGTTTATTATCTGGACGGTCGTTGCCGCCTGTAGTCAAACGTCCCATTTATTCATTCTATCGAGATTCATGACTGGATGTGCCGTCGCTTCAAATGTCCTTAATCCGGCTGTTATCGGAGATATGTTACCACCTGATCAAAGAGGTTCAGCAATGGCGACACTCATGCTTGCACCACTTTTGGGTGGTGCTATTGGACCTGCTATTACTGGAGCAATTGCTCAATCGATCGGGTGGCGAAATGTCCTTTGGTTTGCTGCGGGGATGGCTGGTGTTTGTGAGCTTTGTTTTGTTCTTCTCTTCCGGGAAACATACAAGGTTCGCATCTTACAACGAAGAATTGCAAGGTTACAAAAGCAAAAGAATGTAGATGATTTGGTACTCAAAAACGTAGTGGAGGAGGAATGTGAACATACAGCGATTGCTATATGGAAGGCTATCAAAAGACCTGCAGAAGTCTTTGGAGGATCTTTCGTATTGCAGATCTTGTCGTTCTATGGCGCCATTATGTTTACATTCTATTACATCATGTCGACAACGTTACCCGAGGTTCTCAAGAATGTCTATGGATTTCCACCAGCGACAATTGGTTCTTCTTTTATCTCTTTCAGTAAGTATTAATCCAACCTCTCAGCAAATCCATATCTCTGATTAACATAACCAGGCGTCGGATCAACCTTTGCCGTCTTCCTTTGTAATATGCTTATAAAACGCATCTACATTTATCTCCGAACCAAAAACAACAATCAATCACAACCCGAATTCCAAATGCCTCTCACAGTAATCAGCGGTTGTATCCTCCCCCTCTCCGTAGCGCTCTTCGGATGGACCGCCGCAAACGGTTGGCCTGTCGCATTACTTCTCTTCTTGGTCGGTCTCCAAGGTTTCGCCATCTTAACCGGTATGGTTCCATTGATGGCTTACGTGGTGGATGCGTTTGGATTGTATTCCGCAAGTGCCTTAACGGCAGTTCTCATTGCACGATGTTTGACGAGTACATTTTTACCGTTGGCGGTGGGACCGTTGACGGATAAACTTGGATATGGATGGGGATTTATGATGGTTTCGGGTGTGTGTTTGCTGGTGGCTCCGGTGCCTTGGTTGGTTATGAGATATGGTGAGAAGTGGAGACAGTGGTCTACCTATACGAGAGATGATTGATTATGATTTATGAATGTTGGATTTTGTATAAGTAGGAGAGGGTGGGAAAATCTTGCATGATTTTAGAGGTATATGGACTATTTGTTATTGGATAATACATAGATTATTGTCGATTTTATCTGCACTTTCTTCTTTTGCCGCAAGGCTCCAATCATAAAAGTTTGGAGTAAGTACTAAGTACTCCAGGACATAATTCACCGAAAAACACCACCCGTATTATAAACCCCTATTTCAAAGTCTTATTTCAAATTCTTATTTCAATTCCTATAACTACTAAACTCCATAGCCCAAAACCCGACATCAAATCTCTATTTCTAAAGACCTATATAAACAAACCACCCGCCATGATTCTTAAAAATCCGTGTCGATCTCCTACCTTTAATATGAGTATAGATATGCTATTTTCCATCCGCACACCAGAATGTAGTTCCTATTCCTATTCGTTTATATTTTATATTTTTGAAAATTGATTGTAGTTAAGAAGTTGTCTCAGAGTCTTGTTTTAATTAGTAAAAAAGTATTTAATCGTCTATCATATCCCTTCTTCTTCCCGGGCTGGGAAAGGAAGGAAAATATATATAAATTTCATTATATCTTTTTGGGGATTAATATCAGATAGGAAGGATTTATTCTCCGGTGATCGAGCGAATGAGTGATTGAGTTACTAAATAATTAATCCCTTCAAAAACCATACCCACGGGTATAGATATACAACTCATTTATATATTTCCCCTTCCGGAATCGCCTAAATATCCATCCCACATCTCTCCATGCGCGAATTCTCGATTATAAAATATAGAGAGAGAATATCTGCCTTGAATGTCTGAGGTTGCTGACAAGAGGAGGACCAGAGCGGGGTTTGCACTCCTTTCTTGTTGATATATTTTGGAATAGGTAGGTATTTCTGCGTCTGGATAGAGAAGTCTGTATTGGATTCTGTAGACATAGTCCTCTGGAAGATTGCCCATGGAAATCTTCATAGAGTTATATAGTGAATATGAATGGGTTATCATTTCTGTACCTGGCACCCGTGGAGGTATTCAAGATTCCAGACCGCCGTTTGAAAGTTGAATTGTATCGCAGGGCCATGTTCCTCCTCGTGTAGTATGATTTGTTATATATTCGGGGAACTATTTTACTATGTATTGCTATTTTATGCTCCTAGGATGAAGGTTGAAACAAATCAGATTTCTAGTCGCCATGGTTTAACCTTTTAGCATATTAGCCTTTAATAACCCACTACTATCCCATTCAGTGGATATATATACCCGTGATATCGTCAGGTCAGTATAATTGATTCTGATTTTAGTTTTGTAGAACTATATAACCCGAGATATTTTTTCTTTACAAGTACTTCATTATTAGCTCTTTTTCTCCCCCTTCCTACAAAAGAGATATAATAATAATATAATATAATAACACCAAACTCGAGCGTAGCGAGGACCGGGGGTTTGGGGGCTGGCCCCCATATATATTAAATATTGTATGGTTAATTAGAAAGAAAAGAGAAAAGCTTCGAATTTGTAGTTGGAAATTGTTCTTCCGCGACGACGAGTATGTTTTATGATTAATTTATTATAAATAAAACCGCTAAGGCTATAGTACAGAAGAAAATCTTAATATGTCTTTAATCATATTAGTGTATAAAATATAATCCTAACGTTATATAAATTGCAAAATAACAATTGAAAGGTAAGAAGTTTTACTAACAATCACTCGCAGGTTGTATTTTCCCCTCCCGAGCCCCCAAATACTCATAAACGTCGTTGAAATTCGATACACAATATTCGAATCAATCACGAGGTGGGGATAAACTGGAACTGTGGATACAATACGGAGTAAAGGATTCGTGAGTGGATAATGTGGAACTTGGTGGAGAAGAGGAGATATGTGATCGCTTTCCACGAAAGAGGAGAATGAGGAGCATTGGAGTTGCGTTGGTTGAAACGAGGGGGAGGCACGTGGGAGGATAGTTTACTATTGAGAGTTTTTGCTCGGTTGTGAGGAGGATGAGGGGAGTAGGGGGGTGGGCGAGAGAATTGTAGGTTAGTGTGGGATGAACGTACATAATAAGATGCGTCTGTCGCTTCACAGAGCTTATCAAAAGAGAATTAGATCTCCAGAAATATAACAGAACATTCAAATACCATCCCATCCATCTTCTACCCACATACCTACCCGCTCACGCTACTCAATATCAAAATCTCCTTGCCCTTGAAAACCCAACACACCACAACCAAACATCGAACAAATCAGTCACTAGCACCAGCATCACACCTTCCCCATACACCCTACGACACCAAAACAAAGCACCCCCACGAAAAACCAAAAATATGATATCAAACCTCGGATTCAAACCGACTTTACAATACGTAAACTCCCTACACAGGACTCGAACCTGTAGCCTCAAGATTAGGAGTCTTGCACGCTACCATTGCGCCAGCAGGGATATCATGTGATTTTAGGGGAAGGAATTTAATGTGATTTATAAAGGGATTGTTGAGGCTGTGCTGATGGAAGCGGGGGTTTAAGGTGGGGGTTCTCGGGGAGAAAAAGTTATGTCAATTCGGGATGGTGGGAGTCCTGATTGGAAGATTTGTATGGGTGATTGTACGCTTTAGTACGAGTAGAGGAATGCATTGTTGACAATTAGATGTCGTGAAATGACAAAGCTTGGCGCTAATATAATAAACTAGGTGAGTGAGTGCATATGACGGATACCTGACTAATGCTTAGTAAGAAATTGATTACTAAGCCAAAAAATCCCCACAACAAAAAGAAAACAGAAAACTATCATCCACCAACGATCCAAACAACAAAATAATCTCTAAACTCGGAATCAAACCGAGCAAAGTAGAAAGTTCAGATGAGTGAACCTCTCTATAGGAATCGAACCAATATCTCCGGAATCAGAATCCGACGTGCTGACCATTACACCAAGTGAGGTTTGCGTATTTGATGCAAGAGTCAGCGATTTAACCTATAAAACTCAACAAACAACTCCCTAGATATCAACGCCTCATAGTATTTGTGAATATTGACGTACTACCTTAGTATTTCGAGTAATTCTTCTATTCTTAACTATTTGATATACTGTATTTTTTGTTCTAAGGATAAAAAGCTCAATCTTTTCATTACTAGTAGAGTAATTCAATAGGAATAGTATTAAGTATCTTTTTGTTATATAAGCAAGGTATTGATCACAGTCCTCTTTCTCTACTTACTTTATATTAGAAGAGAGGAAAATGTTCAAAAGGAAGTTTGAACTTTCAAAAGTCTTATAGTTTTGTTTTTGAATTTCAAGAGTTAGAATAGAAGAGGATGGTAAGACGTATTGAAGAAGTGAAAAGCTTGATGTTTATTTCCTACAAGAGTTGAAGCTATTTAAGGTGCTAGAATTCGTCTAAAATACATTAGAGGGTGTTATAGTATTCACTTAGTTATCTAGAATCTATCTTACTCTATATCTATCTATAATGACAAATTATATTATATCGCTCATTAACATCGTCACACTGTATCGTTTGTTGCACATCGTAAGAAGGGCGAAAGAAAGGGCGAAAGAAAGGGCCCTCCAGTTTCGTATCGAAGGCCCTCGAGGCCCTCAAAATGCCCTTTCGTGCAAATTGTTGACTAATCAATCTTATTGTCCAATCCCGTGATAAAAATTCGTTGCCATACAATCAGATCATGCATATTATATATAGACATGCAACACTACCTCATGAAAGATCTCAATAATGATTATGATTGGTGTAGAGCTGAATGCTTACATATATGTATAAACTTTAATTGGGGGTGATATGCAAGACATTAATAGTCCGACTTTGGATCCATATTTCGAGATATTTGTTGCATCTCTGAACTTCAATTTGCCCTTTTGTTCCCCCCCTTTAAAGATCTTTCCACCTCGTTAACCACCATCCACCCAATCATCATCATCACACTCTCTTCAAATCCAATATTCCATACATGTTGCACATCGCACTTTTTGTTGCACATCATAATCAACCTTGTGGTGTCCAATAGCCCCAAAGTCCGAGTGCTGAACTCAAGTGGATATCCGAGTATCCCGAGAACGAATAGAAGAGCTGAAATGAATGGATTTTGTGGATTGGATACGGAAACAATATCATGGCAAAAACGTGAAAACCACGCTCATTATTTTCAGATGTGCAACAAAATGAAGAAGAAAGTTGGAATGTAAAAACAGAAAAGAAACGTGATCTTGAGGAAAGTCATGAGGTTGGTAATCTTATGTAAGCAAAAGTTTTTGTAAATTGATTTTAAGCTTTTTGGAAGATACTCTTGGAGTTACGAATGCTAATGAATGTCAAGTATCAACCTCATCAAAAGAATAAACTCGTTATCCATCTCATTTATTACGATCATAGTGTTGATGCATGTGTCTACCATCGCATCTCATTACTGGCTGAGAGTCCCGATATTTGGGCTTGCTTCCGGCTCCGCTTTTACATGTTTCAGCCAGCAACAGGCCAAGTACAAGACCGCGATGTGCGTTTGATTGATATCGTGACTATCACGAGAAACTTCAAGAATGGGACTTGATAATTGGGAGACAAGCAAAGAGTACACCATCAAGTGATATTATGACCACGTCTCTACCATATCCTGCTTGTTTCCCTTAGTAAGTTACACAATATCCAGGGTTCTCGAGGATATTGTTTGAAAATTTGTGCAGATACCATCTTTACGAATTTCGATGCGAAATGGTCTCCAAGCACTATTTGTACTATTTAGAAGGGAACATGTTTTTTAGATCTTGCTCTCAAACTTCAGACTCAAACTTATCGCGCAAACCAGTCTTTCGGATGTTGGTCCCTGTACAACTAAGATGCACAATACGATTGGTTTTTGATAGAGCTTCGACAATCTGGCCAAGCGGGGTAAATCAATGACCATTTAAAAGAGATATGATGGGTAACAACGATAAATTCATTGCAGGGTGACTTCACATACCAATTATTGATGGTTCCATCCGAGCGACGATTTTTGTTAGGACGAGAGTACCTGGTCAAACCCAAATCTGAAACTATTCTCACGCAATTCTTCTTGCGAAGCTTATAGCCATTGAAAAGAAAAATGGACATCTAGCCACATCTTCCAAGTCAGACTCAGTATCACCACTATAAACCGAAGTCTGTTCATATAGTGCCTGGGATGATAAATACATTCTATGGTGTCCTTTTCACATCCCATGTTGACTCGGACAATGTCCTCGAGAATGTTCAAGTGTCTAATTATTTTAGTCTTCAGAAGTTTGTTGCACTTCTAAATCCCTGAATTATAGACTGTACGCTTAGAACTACAGGGCTTGATGACAGTGGTAGTACCACATACATAAGAAGGACTCATCGTCTGTCCCAGATGGGAGGATTCAAACATTAGCAATTACATCTTCTCTGCCCTTGCAAGGTTGAGTGCATATACCGTATATAATGTCAGCATTGGGAAGCATATTTCTTGATTATCCTTTTACCTTCGATGCCATATCATGCCGTCGGAACTTCGTTCTTCTTTGGAAGTTGAGATCTCATAATATTAAAATATATCTAGAAGGCGCAGATCCATTCAGATATCAATTTTACTGATTTCAATGAAATACAGCTGAGAAAAGAAATCAGTTGTTCAAAATCCATTCCTTTCTAGACGTTTCATTACAATTTCCTCTTGCAGATACCATAATAAGCCATCGTGAATCTGATCATTTATACTTCAAGGATGCAAGGGTTGTGCGATAGTTTTGCACACCCGTCGTTAGTCTCCCCGTTTCCTGTTCTAGAAGTTTAGACACCCAGATGAAGAAGGTCGTGCTTAAGTATGGCTTGCTTCACATAGTCCTTCATTTTTCTTCTCAGTTAATAATAACTCTCTTTTCCATTAGTTTACGAATAAAGAATATCTGTTAATTTGTTCGAAGAGTCCCGAATGAATGGTGTCAAACCTCATCTCTCATCGCATCTTTCCTTCTCGGCACGGTTTCTATTGATTGGGGCCATCGATGTCAGACATTCAAGGAATAGTTCTTTACATCCTAATTTGTTCACCTCTCAATCAGGCAGTCACGTCCGTCGAAAATCCTTGTAAATTTATCAAATCCTCAATATCAATCACCAAAGTAATCCTGGACGATGAAGACCGATATTAGCACTTCGTAATAATATATCTCCTCGCAATTCCATCTCTCACTCATCTCTCGCAATTATTGTTGCATCGTCGATCATTACATGGTAGATTAATCACACCCAAATTTCCAAAAACCATCCTAACTAGTAAATAAGATAATTACATCAAAGAACGAGGTCTTTTGGTTGCAATAGGCCGTGCCGCTGGTAAACTTCTCAGCGGAGGCAAGAGTGGAGGCGCCATATCGACAACAGGAGAATCGTTTTCCGGAAATATATCAGGAATTGTTAGTGGATTAGCATCAGATATAGCTGTACCTGCAGGGTTCCTGGGGAACGGCCTCGCCCTGGGTGTTATCGCTGGAATGACGAATATCGCTGTACCGACTACAATCGCGACTGGATTCAACATGGCAGCTCAAAATCTTGGTTCTGGACTTACAAAGAACTTGGTTGGATCCATTTCAATCGCACCAGCTGGTGTACTGTAGAGATTGAGGGGGTAGAATGGGGTTGTTGTGTTGTGTTGTGTTGGGGTTGGGGATGGGTATGCAGAAAGAGAATGAGAAGGCGGGGAGTTATTTCGATGATGATGATGATGATGATGAGAAGGGGATAGACTCCGGGATAAAGGTGTAATTGGTGAGCAGAGGATGCGAAGTAATTTTGTTGTATGGTTGTGATTATGATTATGGTTAGGGAGAGTCGTTATAGCGTTTATATCCGGGATGGGCTGCTGGTTTACTTGTTTTTTCCTTGTATTCAAAACGAAAATTCCTAAATTCTTTTCTATCAAATAAGTTACGAGTTAGTAGGTATCTTCAATACAGTCGTCTATCAAGTATAGACTTCAGAAGATTTCGGAGATATTAATAATAACCTTTGAAAATGGACACGCTAGGGATGGATCGATATATGATCAATTGAAGAGAAAGATGAGGAGAAAATTTCTATAAACTAAGTAAAATTATGTTCAAAATTCGAACCGTATATTTATAAGTATATGCATTCCCATCAATCATAAATATCTTACTTCCCATCCATTTTCAAAGCACCACTACTTTCGTATTAATATCTTAGGGTACCATCCCAACCCCAGTCTACCATGCAAATACCAACTCTAGAAAGCAAGCCCAGATCCAGACACGCCATGCAAGAATCGACTCAAATGTTCACCTCTCTCTATCCTGTACCTTTCTCAAACAAGCGCTTTCTCGCCCTCTTCATTTCCCTGTGCAACTGGGGCTCCAGCTTCTACGTCGTTTCCTTTCTTAGCTTGTTTAACTTCCAGTCTTAGTTTTTCCTGTTCGACCAAGCCGACTTTTGTGGTTTCGTGTTCTTTGCTGAGGACATGTTGACCGATCGCAAAACCAATTGCTAAGCCCAGGGCTGCAAATGCTACGTATATAATCCACTGGAGTCAAATTAGTTTTCCCTCTCTACAAAACAAGGCCCCGTAATTTCAAGGACAGAAGACTTACCATAATCCTCAAACTCTGCCAATAAGCATCCCTCGCGACTTCTCTTCCCGAAGCCGGTAACCCTTTAACAATATCCACACTAGCACCCGCACTCCCTCCGCTCAACTCCGACGCCACACTACTTCCCAGAGCGTGAATTAATTGCGCACTTCGTTTCTGCATTTCGTTTTGAAATACCACACTTCCAACAACCACACTAATACTCGTGCTTAGATTCCTGGTGAACCCAAATGTGGCGGTTGCGGTCGCGATATCTGCTTTTTTGACTAGAGTTTGCAGAGCGATGAGTGGCGATTGGAAATTAGGTCCCACGCCAATACCGGCGATGATTTGGTAAATGATGATTTTAGACCAAGTGGCCTTGCGGGGGAGATTGATGAAGAGACCGAATCCAAGTGCCATGACGACGAGACCGAAATAAATGGGTGGAAGGTATTTACCCGTTTTCTTGATGAATATACCTGTACCCGCTGATGTCAAAGACAAAGAGAGAGCAAATGGGAGTAAATAGACACCAGAAAGTAGAGGGGTAGCGCCAAGCACAGCTTGGAAATACAGCGGGAGATAATAGGAAGCTGCAATGAAGACGAAGCCATGACAGAAACAAACGCCCAGAGCCGCAACATTCGATGCGTGTTTGAAGAGTCTAAGAGGCATGACTGGATATCGAGCGAATTTCCATTCGTTGATCACAAAGAGACCGGCGACCAGTACGCCGAAAACTATCAGACAAATGACAGTAGCTGAATCCCAAGGTTTTGTAACGCCTCCGAATTCCAGGCCCAGAAGAACCATAAGGGTACCGCCGATAATTAGGAGACTTCCCAGCCAATCTACGGCTTTTAATCCATCCCATACCGGGGTTTTGGGATTGTCGAGATGGAGGAAAAAGTAAAGTGCTATTCCGACAGTTCCCGTGATCGGTAACTATTCATCTTAATTAGTATTTAAATCCCTCCCCAAAAACCAACCAAAGGAGAATATGAAAATTCAATGTAATGTAATGTAAAACTCACATTAATATAAAAACACCATCTCCAACTAACTTTCTGAGTAAATGCACCTCCCAACAACGGCCCAATCGCACTAGCAAACGCCCACGTCATCCCAATCAACCCAAAATACGCCCCCCTCTTCCTCATACTAAACAAATCACTAATACAAATATTCACCAAGATAATCAGTCCCCCTCCCCCAATCCCCTGGATCGCGCGCGCCACAATCAACATCCCAATACTAACACTCGTCGCCGCCAACGTACTCCCAATAAAAAAAACCCCCGCCGCAATCAACAAAATCGGTTTCCGGCCCCAGATATCCGAAAATTTGCCCCATGAAGGCGTAGACGCCGCGTTCGCGAGCAGGTACGCGGACCCGATCCACGTGTATCCGGCGTTGGAGTGGAAGTGCTCTGAGATGGTGGGGAGGGCCGTGGTGATGATTGAGATGTCGAGGGCGGCGAGGAAGACGGAGGCGCAGAGGGAGATCATGATGATGGTGGTTTGGAGTTTTGTGCGCGAGGCTTCGGGAGCGGGGGGAGGGGTTATGGTGGGGGGTGTGGTGGTGACATTTTTGGGGGAGCTGCTGGTGGGGATGTCGATGACTTCTTTTTCGCTGTCTTCGGGGGTGACGGCTGTGGTGGATGCGCGTGAATTGGGGAGGGGGAGATGGGGAGATGGTTCGGTGGGGATTTCTTGTGGTTCAGCTGTTGTGTTAACAGTGTTTGCTTCTGGTGAAGTGGCGCCTGCCATTTTGGCGCTGTCGTGCTTGTACTATGTATGTATGTATCCAAGTACTTGGGTAGTTTTGTAACTTCTATTGCTCTCGTCCAATCTCTTGATTGATTCGATGATGGGATATAAAATGTCGTCAATCTTTCTGTGTATTAGTTATCTGAAAATAGAAAGATGCAAATGCATGATTGCTGTTGCTGTATATTAAACACGATTATTCGCCATCCAGTGCCTAAATAGAATGATCAAACCACACACACACACATATATATAAATGGAAAGAAGGATTCATCGATCGTCATTATATAAATATTCTTCACCCCATCGACTAATCATCAGCTAGCCAGCTAGCCGGGTATACTAACAGACCCCATTCATCAAGCGTTAGCACGATTCCAACCGCCATCAAAAAGCATTCGAAAGGGTTACTATTACAATAATGCGGAATTCCACTCCTACATCCGCCTCAAAAATGGGAATTTTGGTGGACCCTCGTCATAGATTTTAGATCCTTTTTCTGCACTGAATAAAGGAAGAGTTTTGATTGGTGGATAAGCACGTTATTCTCCAGTTATCATGAGGGCATTCCTATCGGACTTCGCTGCTTATCTTGTGCCGATGTGCAATTGAGCGTGGGTTAATATGTTCTTAATGAGTTCTTAAATCCGGACTGTTTTTCATTAGTTTCTTCATTTTCTTTTGTGAGGGGTAGGTAGTCTTTTTTGGTGTATTCAATTCGTTATACTGGTAGGGCAGGAACTTGTTAGTGACATTAGTTTTCTACAAGCGGAAAATCTTATACAGCGACATATATTCGGTTTCTGACATCATACATGGCAGTAAAGTTTCGAGCGTCGGTCCCGACAGTTGGTGGAGATAAAAATGCAAGATGAACTTTTTATGTATGGGATGGATATTCGACCGTTAGGTCCTGAATCAAGGAGTTAAGAAGTAATAGACCATTGACCCTCCGCCGTTAGAAGCTGTCAAAGTCCTGCTTATCTAGGCAGCTAGGCAGAGTGTATTCGGAAAATGTTCCAGCCAAGATATAACAGCAATTTTTTTAACAATCCCCAGATCTTGGCTCTTGTCTTGAGGAAAGGAAAAAAAGATTTGCATCGAGTAAGTGGAGATTGTGGCGAGTGCCAAGTGTTAACGGAAGAATGGTTCCGGAATATGGATCTTATTTGAAAGGTCAAAAGTATGTTATTTTCATGTTTGGATTGGTCAATATTTATAATTTTAAACGGAGTGAATGTTTGATAAGGAACAAAAGGCAGATGGTATCCGTAATTGCATTTCAATAACCACTCAGATGATTACAAAACTTCAAAAGAGACTAATACCGGGAAGGTCCGAAACGATGTGCATGACGGCGGGATCTCACGAGCTCAATACTCTTTTCGCGTAGAAAGGGGAGTTTACCGAATAGGCAACTGTGAAGCTATTATTCCATCGTATTCCGGGAGTTTCTTATTGATAACACTTTCAATCCTCATGTTTGAACTGATACCCAGATGTCATTTTAAGATAAATTAAGGTTGAGAGTTCCGGCCTTTACTTGAGCTGCTTAAGTCAAGCAGCACTAATTCCCCTGGGTAAGGTACCCCGCATGCTCAGGTTGTGGAATTCACACCATACATTTATTTGTACTCATCCCTTCATTTTAGATGGCCAGAGGACCAGAGATGGAAATATTGGCCATGGCCAAGATCAGGAATTTTCCATACGAGGTCGTAGTCTCGATTTTCAGACAGTCTGACAATGTTCGTTTTCTTCTACCCTCCATGCTCGTTTATCGTCATCTCTAAGCTGCTTATCAGTAGTTTGTACGAGTTAAGAAAGAAATCCTAAGACAACAGATACTGCCAGCCCTGCTCTATACAGTATTGCCATGGAGACGACCACAAATTTGGGCAGTTGTTCAAACACTAACTGATTAATGGACTGCTCGATAAACTAGATAAAAGGCCAAGAAAACTCGAGTTGGACATTCGAGAAACGTGTGAGGAGTACGATCAGCGGTACATCAAAGTGGAAGTGAAAGCCTTGGTTCAATGGTAGGATCACCAGATGCTGACGATGATAACAGAGGTCCTCATCTGGCTTGGAGGCTCGTAGTTCTCCATGAGCGACATATTCTTGTCGAATATGATCTTCATACATCATATCGGAGACCAGCCTATGTGCTATAAGATGCGGATTAGCAACTGGAATTAGTTTACCGTTTTGATATTCTTTTATTCTTTGAATATCAGAATTAGCAGACGAGCGGTGTTAGACATTGGGCTGAGAACCATTCCGCTGCAGTGTTAGCGTTACGTTCCGACTCTAGCTGAACTGTTGAAGTTGATATGATATACCAAGTTGGATTCTCATCTGTCTCATTCCATGACGAGATAGAGGCGCGAAGATCCATTAATGTATTCTTGATGACTCAAATCTAGAAACCAGTGTGTATCAAATCGGTATTTTTCGTATAATTCACACAGAAACTTTCTCATTTGCAAGTCCGACGGTTAATTGGAGTGATAAGACAAAATTGAAAGTGTATGGAATTAGATCTCGAAACCTTGAAAGCTCGGAGGATGGTGTCACGTGGGCTCTCACTACACCGCCTTTTATTTTGCCGAATGAGCCACGCCCCTTCATCTCAAGCGTTCTCCAAAACCTCAAACCTTCTCACTAATCTTCGATGTTAAAGTACAACATCCGACCTCTTTCTATAAGATCCGACATCATCATGTGCGAGCTGGGTCTATATCTGCATGAAGCTCTCCTAAAGTCGGCACAATTTGAAGCTTCAGGCTGAGAAAGGTGTCATCACGTTAGAAATTAGAGAAGGGAAATTACAGCTCACTAAAAGGAAACTCATCCCAAAGATAACCATGCAACGATAATCTTGACCTTCAAAACACCAACTCGCTAGGTTTTATTCATGATGAAGCCGGGAAATAAGGCAATAATACCTACAGTAACCTTATGAGTTTCGGAATCTTTCGATTTTCAAGTCTGAAACGACTCGAGACGATTGTTATCAGAGGAGCCCAAACGCTCGACCACCGCCAAGAACATCAAAATAGCCCATTCATCCCAACTTCGGAGTGTCATCTCAAGTACGAAACTCGGTATGTTAGCAACCGTTAGCAATTTAGATGGGATGGATCTATGGTCAATGCTTCACAGCTATCGCGCCTTGATTCATGTAGTTCCAAGGTTTAAATCTTGCTCATTATTAGCCTAGTGGCTTTAGATCTTATCTGATGATTGACAAGCGCTCTTCGGATGGGTTTTGAACATTTATCCCGACAAAAGATGTCACTTCAGATGCACTTGGCGTCTCATTCCCCACTATCATGTTCCTAGAGGTCATTCTCGTAGGGATTGATGTCATATCCTACGAAATCAGATGTATTGTGCCTGTCAAAATAACTGTTGAGATGCGGAAGTAAGCAAGAATGCGACGACATAAGAACTATAAGATCATCATGTATTTCCATCTTAGTTCTATTTATCATCTTCATCTTCACCTTCGCTACAAACATTCATTCCAATACTTTCTACAACAGCTGTGCTGTCTATTGAACTGTTAATACATCTTTTTCATATTATACAATTTATATTACTAGTTTTCTTCACTCACTACTTTCCTAACTATTTATCCTCTATTACACCAATCCAACCAACCAGCCAACCAATCCAAATGCGTTTCTCCCTCCCAGCTCTTGTCCTCTTCCTTTCCGTCGTCAACGCCTCTCCTCTCCCCAAGAAGGAAAAGGCCGCGGCATCCTCTTCCGCAGTTGCATCTACCACAGCTGCTGCCTCTTCAAGTGCCACTGCGGCAGCATCAGCATCAGCTTCGGCTTCCGCCTCTTCAAGTGCCACTTCGGCAGCATCTACCTCGGCTTCTACCGGATCAGCTGGAAGTGTTCTTACTGCCTCCGCATACAATGATTTCCAAATCTCCACCGGAACTGCCGGAACCGCTCAAGATGAAGCCAATGCACTCTTTACCGCCATCGATATGAACAGTCTCGCTGCTGTTTCTGCATCTGATCTTAAAATAATTCAAGGAATACATTATGCTGCCGAGGACGCAGAGACTGATGCTTTCAATCCCGCTATTGAAGCCGCCGATGGTGATGCTGCTACTGCTCTTCAGGTATATCTTTCCAAACCTTTCCTGTCCTATATTCTTGATACAAAACAGCAACTAACATTAATCTCCAGAACGGCAAAATAAAGAACAAGGTTCTCAAACTCACAGCCGAAGTCCTTGCTATCCAAGTCAAGACAGCTCAAGGAAAAACTGGTGGAGATGTTGCGACTGAACAGAAAAAGTTGGCAAATAATATTAAATTGGATACTGCGGCTGCGGGACAGGCCAGCACCGCTGTTGATTTTGATGGTACAAGTTAGGATTAGATGTGAAGGTTGATTGAATGTTTGAGGATTTGGGATATAGAAAAAATTGTTCGCATGCACGTGGATTGGGAATATTGTAATACCATACGTCATTCTGGATGGGTGTATACATGGGGTGATTTTCGGTGGATGGTGGTTGTTGGATGCATGAACATGAAGAGATGGTTTATTCACTACATAGTATAATGATAGTAATCACATCATGACAATTATATGCCCACAAAATCATCAGCTCAGGCACAGATCAAGGAATAGTTTCCTGTTTATTCAAACAATGGTACATGACTCTCGATCGTCTCTTTCACGCCATTACATGTTGCACTCGGCGAAGCGGAAGCTTCAAGAAGCAAATCATTTCTCACTTCGCATTCTTTCATTTGAGTAACATTGAAGATGTCATAGACAAAACCTGTAAATGCAAGCCATTTTCTAAAGTCCTGCCGAAAAGCTGCACATAAGATTTTGGGAGAGCTGAGAAGTCTTATTAGTGCATGAGATTGTACCAAAGACAACCATATCACTTCCTGAAATCCACACCTTGGCGATCTTCTTCAACGCACTCGTAGTGAATGCGGCTTGATGGTGGGGTAAAAGAGAGTGGGCATGCCTGCGTCTACCCTTGAGCAAGCCGAGCTGGCTAGTGCGAACCTTTGAAGCGACGATCTAGATCAAATAATGCACGACTCAATTTATCATGCAATGTACTACAGTCTGTACAACTCATGATATGTATAATCAATGTACGGTGATCAGATAATTCTTCAGCTGCGCCAGCCATTTTTCAACGGAAATTTACAGCATTAGAATTACGTGCAACATATGGCATTGACTCTTCTCTTTATATGTTCGAGAATATAAATAATTGATATACACGACCTAAATTGTAGCATCAACTATCCAGAAAGTTCGACTATCTTGACATACAGCATTCTTCTTGGGGACAAGCATGTCTGTGTTTCAGGAGGAAAACCAGTTGTTACCAGCTGAACCTATGAGAGCTGTCGAACCAGGTACGATTCTAATTTATCATGTGTAATTTGCAGGTATTTCTCTGCTATTTTCTTAATTTGGATGGTTATACTTTGCAATTTCACCGATAGGTTTTTTTCTGTGCACCAATCCCTTTGTCTAGCCAGTGACATATGGGTCTTCTAATGCAAAGATATTGCAGAGATAAATGGCGAATTTTTATTCGCAGACCACAAGGTGACACTTCCTGACGTCGCAACACGCGTCCATAATGGAACGACACGCAACGTACCACTGGAAGTATTGTGGACTCGTAAATCTGCCGAACACAGCCCATTGGCAAACCACATTTCCATGATCAAAGAAAAGAGACACAAGGCGGATAAGCTCGCGCCTAACCAACTTGAAAATGGAGGAACCTGGCAGAACTTTGGTCCAACACTCGAGCACAGTCGACTATTAAATCTCAAAGGACAAAACGGGCCCTTTGACGCTCATTCATGGGAATTGGCTGATATGACTTCGAATGCCATAGAACTATTGCAAGAGATTTTTCAACAACGGGCCGAGTCCTATGTGCAGTCAGACGAGAGTAAAGATAGCAGGAAAGTTTGGACCCAGCCAGTCATCATCGACCAAGACGATGCCGTTGGTATCTTACTTCAAAAGGCCAGAGTTGGAGCCAATGGTAGCCGCAGTACCAAATCCAAGGTTGTAACCTGTCTCGCTCCGGCCTATAGCAAGGTAATGGATGAATTTGGGTTAACCGGTGTCGCAACCTATCCTGTTTTTATGGGGTCTTGGTGGATGGCCTTATCACTCAACGAATTTGATGACTGGCGACAAGATTTTCTCTCGATCTTAGACTACACATTCTTTTTCGAATACAATGTAGATCAGGTCACTGGTAGCAAATCTTTATCACCCCTGGGAAAAGAAGTGGCAGCAATGTGGAACATGCCAGATCTTCCAGACGAGCTCCAGACTCGTAGATCACATATGCTCTGCTCAATGGCATTTTTTGATCTGAAGCGCAGACACGAAGCCGAGTTTCGCAATCAAGATACAGACGGACGTACTGTCTGGATACACAAAGATAGAGACACTTGGCGAGATTTCAAAGCTTTAGATTCAGGTGGCTATCCGCACTATTTGTCTTTTGCCCTGGGAGCTGCTGGGCGTGATGATATGATGCTGGCTGGTTTAGTTAATGACTGGATTGATCTCGGACCTGACTTGCGCTACCAAGAGTGCAATCAATCTGTCTTTGCGCTCACCCGTGGGTCACTCGCTATGGATGATCTGATAACGTGCTATGAGCGCTCAGTATGGATGATGAATGCAAGTTTTATCTCTGAAGAGCGACATTATGGATGCATAAGTTTTGTCGCAGCATGCATATGGGCCCTTTGTGCCCACCGTCATGATGTGTGGCGCTATTACTCTCTGGCTTATGATACCTGCTCCGCTTTGCAGCAGTTGGATCTCTACAAGACTGCTGAGCTTGCAGACTGCCATACTTCGGACCTTATACCCATTGACTTACCTGATGCCAAGGTGATTGATATTCCACGCCGGGGCTACTCCTATAATGTTTGTATCAATAATATCGAACACAGCGGCTCAGTTGTGCTCCACACAATGATCTGCGACGCCATTGAATCCAGTTTGCTCCCAGCACTAGTAGTCGACTATCAAATTGTTCTTCCACTCCTCCTTCGAACTCAGAAAATAGACGCAGCTACCTTCTTGACCTATATGGATCGTCACTATTGCGCCCACTTTGCACAAATCATGCAATCCGGACATAGCGACAATTTTAGCCACGCATATTCGCGTGCTATCGCGGCTTTGATCATGGAAGAATGGTGGTCCGGGCTCTATTTTGCTATTGGTATTGGTAGTCTTATTGAGGCTCAGCCTGATCATATTGCTAATGATCGCACCCATGACCCGGATTCCTAGGTTATTGGAGGATTAGGTTTGCAGGTGCATGACTTGGAAAGTTTGATTAGAACAGTATTTATACATGGAGAAATATCAAGGGCTCTTGGCTATAGTTATATCAGACTTGAATGGTATGCTTGCATTCAAATTGATTGATACTCTTCGCGGTTGAGAAACTCTGTCTGAAACATACATCCCGCCACGTTTAATAAAGTAAGCTAGGTGATTAGATTATCTTTTAGATAAGATAGATTGTGGTGTTTTGGAAGAAGTCAGTCACTGCAGATTGACCAGAAAAATATCACAAAGGCCAGGAAAAACTTGTATTAGCCCTATGAAGCATGGAAATTAAGCTCGCATCAATAAATATTCACCACCAAGCTACAATTCACGCTGAAGCCCAACGATCACGCTTAACAAGCACTTTCACCGATGACTTCGTAACCGCATTTCCATGGTCAGCCCATTCCATATCTTTAGCATCCGTCTCATAAAGCTCCATCTCGAACCGCGAAAAGAGGAGGGCGAGGATGATATACATCTGTGCATAGGCAATACTATTATTCATTTGGTCAAATTGCGAAATTTCAAATCCGGAAGCAGAGTGTAGGAGCTTACTTTATTCCAAGACAAGCTCTGGGTCCTTTGGAAAAGGGCACAAGATATCTCTCTAGTTCTTTGGCTTGAGTACCGAGCCATCTCTCGGGATCGAATACCTCGGGTGAGTCGAATATACATGGGTTGTGGTGCATTGAATGCTGGGTTTCTGAGATGACTGTCTGCAAAGTTTGGGTGTATGTTAGAGAGGCATTTTAATTCTGGTTTGAAGATGAGGAAACTTTCGAGAGATATACATACACCGGCAGGTAGATAGTGCCCACCCACTGACACGCCTCCCTCTGGTACAACACGGGGGAAAACACCTGGCCCCAAAGTGTATGACCGCATAACCTCTTTAAGCACCGCTGTCTGTATCAGATGTCAGTACACAATGCCCTTTCACCATCTATCTTAACCACCTTTCAAACGAGAAGTGAAACGCACCAAATATGGCAATCGCTGAACCAGTTTACAGTCGAAGGTGTCTGCTGACGTGATACCATTATCGTGCAATTCCTGAAACAACTTGGACGACACAACCGAGTCTGCAAGAATATAATATATAGCATTTGCGATCGTGTTTCCAGCGGAATCTGTCCCGGCTACTACAAGCATAAAGGCGTCATCTATCAGTTCAGGCATGGTACGCGGGATGGTGGTTTCATCGTCGGAATCTGAAGCTAGCAAGAGATCAAAGATTGTATTTGATGCTCGATCAATATTGGTGGATTTGCGGGAGGTCTGGCGGCCGATTGCTGCTTGTACCCATTTTTCGCAGTTCTGGGAGGTTAGGATTGAGTGTGAGATTGGAATGGAAGTGGATATGTGAGAAGGGAGAATTGAAGATTTTGAGAGAATGTGTATTTACATCTTTGAAGGTTTTGAAGCCTGGGACTAATTTTTGGGCAACGAAATCAGGCATATTCAAGGATAACCACCAAATGACTGGGAATGACTTGACTGCAATGAGAGGACTGGAATTAGACAGGGAGCTTTACGAGAAATAATTTCCAGTGAAAGCGGAAGAGCAAAAGAGGGATACTCACGTAGCCAGATATGGTTCAGAAAGCCATCGAGGCTCTGCAACAGCTCTGGATGTTTTTTCTGTGAGCTTAAAAGATTTTGAGGTTGATCAAATATATTCTCAAATAATACATCCGCCTATTGCTTAATTTAGTGTGACATCTTCACCTGGAATGAGAGATTGGGAAGCTATTGCTATAAGAGAGATATATGTATGACTAACAGCGAATGAGCGACTAAGCCGATGCATGTCAATGGGTTGTTGCTCAACCCCGTGCTCCATCACACGTTGAGCCGCTGTTTGAGCGATGCCGTAGATTCGAGGCGCCATTGCATCTACGGCTTTTGTTGAGAATAAAGAGCTGACTTTCTGTCGTTGGATGCGGTGCGCTTTTGGATCTATGATAGCAAGGAAGGATTCTGTGGCACCGATAGTTTTGTAAAATCCTGGGTCCTTTAGGTAAGGTGCTTTATTATTGAACATCCTATGATGTTTTTAATATTCATGTGTAGAGACTTTGCTAATGTAGATACCCACTTTGGGTAGAAATCCGGATCATTGATATGGACATGATTCGGAGCAATTCGAATGACTGGAGAATCTGAAGGATGCTAGTGAGCTAAATGAGAGCATTGGATAGACGGGACTAAACTGACTGTAGTCTGTATGCAAATGCTCGAACTGTTTGATATATGTTCCATCTTGAATGGCGTTATAGTAGAATTCATACCAAAAAGTCGCGGCAGCCAGTCGTGGACCAGGAATCTTAGACAATGGGTGGAAGTACAGCCGTTTGAAAAAGCAATAAAGAGAACCAAGAAGAGTAATAATCGTGGTTGTTTGTAAAAGTAAAAAGGTAAAGGGAGAATCAAAAGTTTCTTGAAGAGAATAATGACTAGAATCCATATTGATAAATTTTTTGCGTTGAAAACAAAGGTCAAGTTACCTATCTTAGACGCAAGTAACCATCGTCTGGGCAGGAGAACACTTTATGATTGTTATGACGAGGAACTAGCCCTGTTCGAGGTAATGCATCAATGCCGACTGTGCATGAACGATCAGCAAGTTTTGATGCAGCTATAGCTTATCGCTGCAGCGATTGTGCAGAAAGCCACGACCAGAAATGCGATACGTGTCTTACATTCCGTAATTGCAACGTACGTGCTACGTGTGTAAATCTCTGTCACGTTTCTTGAGTAACCTCCTTTCACACTTGGCGTCTGCAGCTCGCATGACTCGATTCATATACCACAACTAATGGTAGTTCACACCCCACCGATCGGGCTGTTGAAGGCAAGCTGAAGCTTCAGCTGGCTTGAAATGTAGCTGAAGTAAATATGCGTTAACATTTTTGATTCCTCAAAGTAGTAGTTTGGATAAGCGAACGAAATAAGCGGTAGAAAAGGTTCGCATCTATGTATTTTATACCTAAGAGCTTAGGTGGGTGACACGGCCCCGCTCTTCCCCTTATCTCTCAAATCGATCTCTTCCCCACTTCCTTGAAAAGGGTCTTCCTTCTATCGAAAAACTAATTTTCCACTCAAGACTTTCCCTAAGAAATACTTATAACATGAGATTGGAAAGATTCGTGTAACCTTATATCTCTCTGATGTATTCTCTTTACGGGGTTTCCTAGAGTCCCGAAGTTATGATTCAATCGATCAGTCATCGAAATAAAGTTTAACCATATGAACTCTGTAGAACTCTCTATTGATACTTAAGGCACTATTAATACTGCAAGCGGAAGCCATAACTGTTAAAGAATCTATGGAAAGGTGGTCCCGATAGTTGTCGACGTTGACGAACTCAGACTGACCGAAAGCGTATAGAGCTAGCATCAAGACAAATTACATGAGATCTGAAAAGACAGTTCTGAACATGTTAAGCCACTATATCACCTCCCTCAGCCCTGTGGTGGCAAAGTTAATATTACAGACGAAAAGAAATTCAATATAAATCCCTATACTAATTTCTATTTTGTATATTACAATATTAAAGTTCTATTTGTTACTAACAAAGTATATATTTCATTAATAACAAATAAAATCAGCACTTTTTGCGATCCGTTTATTATTGAATTTTAATAGAAAAAAAGAAAATATTAATCCAAAAGGCCTTAGAATCTGTCGATATTAGAGTTCAAAGATAGATATATACATATATAAGAAAGATATATATGTATAAAGCTAAGGGAGCTAGTATAGGAATTAAAAGAACTAGTTTAGGCATTAAAGGGATAGGCAGGAATATTAACCGAAAGTTTAAAAGGGAATAGATTCATTCATTTCACTTTTGATTTTGTTGGAAATCATATGATATATGATATACTAAGCAGTATGCTAGTAACAAAATAAACCTTTTTCTGACAGGTTATAAGCCCGGATGGCGCAGTGGTAAAGTGTATCATTTGATGATACAATATAAAGACCCACATCCGATATAAACTTGATAGATCAGAAAAAGTGGATCCACACAGCTATATACAACCTAACAGAAGTTTAGCTCCGCTCCCTGATTACAAAGCATAAAAGGGCTAACTCCCGAGAAAGGAGCTATAGAGCATACTACTTAAAAGGGCGTATTGGAAATCATATAATAGATATATAATATACTAGTAACAAATAAACCTTTTTCTAATAGATTTAATCTTCAATCATAAGTATAAGCTTTGATACTATATAGAATATAGAATATATAATATATTATATAAACAAAAATCTAATTTAGTTTCAATCTATATATCAATAGAAGATTCAAAATATAGATATAATATGGATTGAAAAACAAGTAAAATCTATATAGGTTTTACTTGATATAAAGTTGCCTCAGGCCTAAATTTTCAATTAACCTTTCAAAAATCAAGAAATCTAGAAAATTCACTAAGACCCTATTGATTGAAATAAGCTTTGTTAGGTACGAAAAGAAGATTAATTAGATTAATATATTAAAAACGATTTATTCAATATATTATAAAAGGTTTGAAGATTTTATTACAGTGACGAAGCGATCGCTTCGTCAAGTACAGAATCTGCCACCACAGGGGATCAGCAACACCCTATTCTATTTCGTTATACTTCTTTATTCTTCTCATAATCTCCTCCACATCCTTCCAAATCCTCTCTCTATTTTGCAATCCTTTCAGCCTTCCCTCCCTAACCCCTTTAGTAATGCCCGAATACAACTGATACCAATCTAATTTCTTCGTATCTACTCCCCCCTCAAACCTCGTCTTTAAGGCTCCCTCAATTCTTTCATCAAAAACGGGCTCAGCAGCTCTCCATTCATCATAAAACTCACGCATTTCTTTCCTAATAGGTCGACGTAATACCGCTAATTCGTCATTATGTTCTTTCCGTCTTTTTTCACGAGACTTGAGGTCTGCTGCAGAAACCGTAGCCCAGAAAGATGGAGGTGTGGAATCATATATTTCCCACAACCAAGGCATTTCGGAAACAACAAGTTTGTAGAAAACCATTTGAGAAATTTGAGTAAATGCCCTAGATACGAGACGCATGGATGCAACATCTTTCGAAGGAAGATATGATAGAACCTCATCTCGAAGTTCTTGTGACAGGTCGAGAAAAGAATCGGGGGAATTGCGTGGGGATTGGCGGGGACGAGGCCTCGAAGGACGGATCGGGAAAACTGGCGAACTGAGGGAGAAATTTGGATCTGTGGATATTGCGGATTGGAAAATAGAAGGTAAAGCTGGTACGAACACAGGGTTTGCGGCAAGCCATTCTGTGCCGCGATTGTGACTCCACCATTGTTCACTGCAGTCGTCCACAGCGGGATCGCGAGGAAATTCGGTGGCAGCATCATATCTGCACTCATTATCGCGCCACATCATTAAATCTTGAATAGAGGTTTGATTGCAAGTAAGTCGCGAATCGCGATGCGTGTTTATAGACCTCGAGACAAGTTGGATGGAATGGCATTGCTACATCGCGCGTATTTGGAGGGTCCTGTATATAATCGGTTAGTTTTCAAGCACACTGTCATTGAGATAATAGCGTAGGGATAGGAGATACAATAATCCCAGCGGCAGTCCGACAACGAGAAGATGCTTAATTTTTCGCATCAGCTGAATCACTCGATCGTGTGAAAACATTCACAATGCTTCGGGATATTGAATGCTGTCCATATATTTAACCCTTTCTAAGCGTTCGAAGACTCTTAGACATTCAACGCAATGTTGTCTGTGATAACGTAGATATTCGAAGCTTTCAAACGAAACTTCTAGTTCGCACTATAGAATATTGAAAGGACTCACTTCCCAAATGACAGTATCCGCAAGCACATGGTCGTCGAGTCCATGGCGAACTGGCGTTGCCTCCATGCAATCCATATCCCGTGAAGGAACCTCATCACAAAGACCCGAAAGAAAGACATCCCCCTCGATTTCGAAATCTTCATCATCAGGACTAGGGCTCCAATCCTTATTTTTGTAAACGAGACCTTGTGCCGTGGTACATCCTTTCATTTCTTGAGCAGTGATAAGATTACCATTGTATGCTTTTCCCCCTGAGCAATTAGGACCCGGTAGATGCGTGAATTTGTTCTCCCACTGTGGGCTTCGTGCTTCTTCTTCAGTCATCATGATCTTCTCGATTTTTGAACCATTTCGCAATTTATGTTGATCGAATACTGATAGCCATTCATGATATAGCTTCGTTTCTTCATCCGATTCATCATCATCATCGTCATCATCGTCATCTATGTCCATTTCAGTGACTCTTTGGTCGTCCTGGCGATCTTCAAGCGTTGAAGATGCTTCCGAAATGGTGTCTTTCAAGCAACTCTCATCTGCGTCTGAATCATACTCCAAAGGTTCGTCATCCGATGCACTTTCATAAGTATACGACGAACTATCATCCTCAACCATAGGCCTATTGTCCTCGTAGAAAGGTAGATTATTTTGCCTATTCAGTTCTCCATCTTGTTCTGGAATTGATATTGTACGATAGAACAAACATCCATACTCGGTACCACAATTTTCGTCTCCCGCAACATATCCCCCATCATGATTATACCAAGAAACACTTTCGTCGTCAATTTCATCTGGTGTTCGATCTCTCCCTATATTGAAACTAACACCACATATTTGACAGGGAATTTCGGAGTAACCTAGAGACGATATGGTTAATATTGTGGAAATAGCACGACTAGTTCTGGGTAACCTCACCATCTTAGATGTTGAGATTATTTGAAGCCCAAGATAGTTATCAATTAGGTGATGAAGTTTTGGTAAAATCTCTTAATTTAAAAAGCAAAGAACAAGAAGGAATAACTTACAATACTTAGAGGTTGTTAATAAGCTTATTTATCTAAGCTTTAGCAACCCCTGAATTTGGGAACATTAGTGATCCACTCTAGGCTACTGGCCAGGATTTTTCAGGCAGTGTTTCTACAATGTTCTAGAGCCTCAACATCATTTTACTGTTTTGTGGTAATCAAGAATTCTACTTATTAGTCTCTAGGCATAGTCGCTTGTGCCTGTATATCGACTTAGGCAGACGTTGCTTGATGGATTTGGATACGAGCCAGTGCTCCATAGATATGCAATCAACAATCTGTGTTCTGACCTACCGGTAGTCTTGAAGACTTTTTTCTTTCGAAGTTTGACGTGGTTGTTCGTTCAATATCTCAATTCTATTTTTACGGATTCACGGTTTACAGCCTCGATATATCACCGCAAGATGCTGTTACATCTCTGGAATTCTGAAACTAGTATCTTCCATCCTGTTCAAATGCATTTATGTATAATTAAAAGTATCAACAAGCCAAACAAATATCCCAGTCTCCTGAACGGACCCTGATTCCGAATTCCCCTACTCTGAACCTACTGCCAACCCCCCCCCCCCCCCCTCCTCAACCCCCAACACCACTCCCACATTCAAAAATCAAACACTTAATGCCCCCCCCCAGAAAAAGTCCCATCATACATCCACGCATTCCCGCTCGTCATGTGAGTGATGAAGGTTCCTGTGTTGCAAAGAAGGGAGCTGGGGTAGCTGTGAGACGTTGGTCCTAATTGATGAGAACAGAGATAATAAACCCAACCCACGATCTCCGGTCTAGGATACTTCTCCATTGAGAAAGGGAACATGTGATATATCTCCATATTGTCGAATGCGGGAAGCTCTCTTCCTGTACCTCGTCGGATTCTTCGTCCGCCCTCCCTACAGACAGCCGCACTAACATCATCATCTGTTGTCCGTACCATCCTGTATCTAAATGTGTAATGAGAAGGACGAAGTCATATTGAGCAACGTGAACCAGTGATCACCCTCATAATTGATAGATTCAACGCAGAATTGAGGGGAAATCTGCAAATAACCCATTTGGAAGAACCATTGTGATGCACCTCTTGATTGTGGCTTTATGCATGCAAAGTTTGTCAAGATTGGCAAACCAATCAGACTTTTTTGCGATGGAATGTGGTGGTGTCTTCATTTGTGGTATTTCCATTTCGCGATTCTGCACTTGCGGTTTGCTGAGATCTGTGAGTGGTTCTAGAAGAATATCTCCGATGCACAATCATGATATTACATTGAAGATTATCAGACATTTTGGGGATTGAATATGAAACTTCGGAAATCTGCCCAATTGATATCGCAATGATTGATACTTTGCTTGAGGATATGAGTTGTTGCGAGGAAACATTCCCCGAATAAAGAATTCCATGTCATGTTCACTGGAATAGGATATGTTTACTCTCTATTCGGCAGATCATGTGATATCCCCAGTATCACCATTATCGGGAATTTCGATGACCTGGTTCAATAAGCATTCTCAGCCGAGGAAGGTATGAGAAATATTTCGATAGGTCGACATACCAATTATAAAATCCTCAAGCACCCCATTATCATCGTAAGCTTAAAAATTCCCACAAAGCTTCTACCGCCCGATCTGCAAGCATACTGCATCGCGACCAATAAGAATCCGCTTATATCCAGGGGTTCAAATGCGGAGTCCCGCTTTCTAACTTCTTCATCACTAACCTTATCGCTGCCATAAGCTCTAAAGCTTCATTTTCGAGCCATCTCGTATCTCCTCACCTGCAAGATTTTTGTATCGCCGACGACTCTCGTGATTTTAGTTTGTGATTACTTATCATGATGTATCTGATCACAAAGTATATGCAAAATGCATGTAATCACCTATCTCAACCCCCCGCACCGGCTTTAAGGAGGGGTAGCTCTTTCTTTATCGTTCTGGGGTGCTTGCCCACATTCCTAGAAATGCATACATCGTTCCATCTCTCCTATCTATAAAGCTATAAAGATATCAAAGCTTCTCTCTCTCACTATATCTCCTCTGTCTCTCTCAAACAAATAACATAAACCCACCAAATTCATGACCACTACAACAACCCACCCAACCACTATAAAAAACAAAGCTCAAGCCCTCATCTCCACAATGTCCCTCCCCAAAACCTACAAAGCGGCGGTTTTCGAAAAAGCCGATACTCCCTTCGTTATCAAAGACATCGAGCTCAAGCAACCTGCCGCAAATGAGGTTCTCGTCAAGGTGATCGCATGCGGAGTATGTCACTCGGACGCCGTCGTCCAATCCGGCGGTTTTGGAAACGGGTTTCCGATTATTCCGGGGCATGAGATTATTGGTACTGTTGCTGCTGTTGGAGAGGGTGTGCAGAAATGGAAGGTTGGGGAGAGAGTGGGTGGTCCTTGGCATGGAGGTCATGATGGTACTTGTAAACAGTGTAATCGGGGACAATTGTATGTTTTCTCTCCCTCTCACTGTCTTCTTTCTTTTCTCTACAATATGGTTTGTGGAGTTACTGATGATGTGACCTGTAGTCAAATGTGTGCCAATGGTGCCATTAACGGTGTTACGCGCGATGGGGGATTCGCTGAATATGTTCACCTTCGAAGCGAAGCCGTAGTCAGGGTTCCAGAAGATGTCGATCCTTATGAATATGCCCCAGTCCTCTGCGCTGGTATCACCGTCTTCAATAGTATGAGAAAGTTACAAATCACACCTGGTGAAGTTGTTGCTATTCAAGGATTAGGTGGATTGGGACATCTAGCAGTGCAATATGCAGCGAAGATGGGATTCAGAGTTGTGGCTATTAGTGGTGGTGATAAGAAGAAAGATTTTGCTCATAAGTTGGGTGCGCATGAATATATCAACGCATCGAAGGATGATCCTGTTAAGAAATTGACGGAGCTGGGCGGTGCGGCATTGATTGTTTGTACGGCTCCAAATCCAAAGTCTATTTCTCCATTGACAGGTGGATTGGCTGCGGGTGGAAAGTTACTCATTTTGGCTCCTTGTGGTGGTGTGGAGATTAATTCTGTGGATCTCATCGTGAAGGCGGCTTCGGTTTGTGGTTTCCCATCTGGTCATGCATTGGATAGCGAGGAAGCTATCGAGTTCACCAAGTTGCATAATGTCCATTGCATGGTTGAGAAATTCCCATTGAATGATGTTCAAAAGGCTTATGATCATATGTTAAGTGGAGATGTTAGGTTCAGAAGTGTCTTGGTCATGGATCAATGATTGCTTACAGAAAATGGTGGCACGAAATCTGTACTGGAATATGGTTATGGCTTTCGGCCGGATGAAGCTCAAATTGTACAAAAGTTAACGGGAAGTAATTGAATGAACTTATTGTTAGTAGTTTAATATCATGATATCGTTCATTTTTGAGAAGCACTTTTGTGTTTGCCTTGCTTGAAATTGGTACCAATATTCGAGTTTCTCCCTCGAGTATCCTGCCCGATCAGTGATATATGAAGTACTTGGGGATAGTAATTTGCCTTCTCAAGACTTTTCAAAATTTCTGAGCATGACATATTTGAATTCGAATTGATAAGTACCCTATGGCTGGTGGTATTGAACAAGTACCGTTTCACTTCTTCGATGAACGAATGGATATTCACCACATCATTCACCACTCCTCACTTGAATGACTAGAATAACCCATTGACTTCATATTTGACTCCAAACCACAAAAAAGTTTTCTGGCATTTGACTCGTGTCAACAGTGACATTTTATACTTTCAGATATGCAACGAAATCCTAGCCGTGGCTAGATGAAGAGCCAATCAAACGAAACCAAATTCAACTCGTGTCAACAGTCGCAATATTATACTTTCAGATATGCAACAATTTTTTTATTAGGTTGGCTGTAATATGTAGTAATTTGTGTATATAACGGGGTGATATCGGTACTGAGATGTATGGATTGGACTTGAATGAGAGGTAGAGATATAATTATTAGCTCGACACGCTATGACCTCAGAAATCAGATAATTAGACGATGTACCTTACTTATAGTCTTAAGACAACGATCCTCTGGTTTGAGATTGGAAATTTGCTGAGTCCCGCATGAATCATTGCCCAATCAACGAGAGTGGACTACATCATGTCGCGATATAGTCGATGTCGTAGAGAAGAGGCAAAGGCTTGAATTATGTATGAAGACACGCGAGAGAAGAACCTTCGAATAGCACTTTGAGGACAGCATCTCGAATTTATCCTGATATAAATTGAACGTTTGGTGTAACCATTCACATGCTTCCCCTGCTTGGCCATCTGGCTCACAGCCAATCATTCAACGCCAGCAGTTCATCGATCAATACCCTCAAAACCTTGAATCAGATTCGAATATGATTATCATAATCCAGCATGTAGCTCTGGAGTTGATTTATCTATTGGTTGTAAATACAGGAATGGGATGATCGCTGACGTCGCATAATTGACGTCATTGTGATACACCCCCTGTTTCCCCGGGACAAACTTGGCATGAAGCGAAATTCTTATGATGATGGGGAGAGGAATTGAATGTGAGAAAGGAGTTAAGTATCACGAAACTGCTCGTGGTGTTGAAAAGATATTTCCATCATCAAACTTATTCAAGACACTATACACTACAAGCTGCCGTCAAGTTGCACTCAAATAACTATCCATATTTTTAAACAGTGATCAAACCTCAAAACAATCTGCACCAACCATCAACATGCCTCTTTTCGGTCGCCATCAAGAAGAATATGAGCCAGAGCCAGTCGTGGAAGAACCTAAGCGGAGCTCATCTATCTTCCATCGTAACCGTGCCGAGTCTATTTCACACTCCGAACGTTCCATGTCCACTGTCTCCTCCACTCCATCTCAAAGTAGTCGCAATCGCGGATTCTTACACAAGAATAGAGAGGTTCAAGATCCAGTTATCGCAGCTGCAGAGCAAAGAATCATCAACGCTGAGCATAAAGAGAGAGAAGCCGACAGAGCATTGATTGTTGCTAGAGAGGCAGTGGCAGAGGCAAGAGAACATATGAGACAACTTAAGTTGGAGATGGAAGCACAGTGAGTTACTCAAACTTTGAAGATAACAAAAGAACAAGATACTGATTTGTTGTGTAGAGAGAAAGCATTGAAGGTTCGCCAGGGACAAGCGAACAACATTTACAAGAGAGCCAAACCTCTTGGTCGTAAGTGATTATCTTGATGCCATTTATTTTTAGAATATCATCGCTGATAATAGTAACTAGGTCATTAACTCCCAACCTTGTGGAGAGTATCATATTTAACGCGACACTTGACACGAATCGAGATATCTTCTGTGGGAGAATCTGTATGAATATTTAGCGAACTCGGTATTGGGAGGATGATTGTTTTTTTCAGCGTGGAGTTGATCGGAGCGAGTGAGACTTTTCAAAATCATATTTGGGATGGCAGAAACTAACGAATGTACTATTATTATGATTGTGATGAAAAGCAATACTATTGATACCAATTTTCCGAAACATTACGATAATGTATATTTGGTTGATGATCTTTTTGTAGAACATTCATTGATTGTATTGATCTCGTGTACAAATGCTGTGAGCAGTAGCATGCGTTAATATCAAATGAGCAAATTTGTTTTCGTAGATATGGGGAAAAAATGATGCTATTCCCAGAAATGTGTGATGTTATGGTGAGTGAGAATGACGAGCTTGATGTATTGGAACTGAACTGAACTGAAGAAAGAAATTTATCCGCAAGGCACATGATCACATGATGTGACCCCCCGCCTCAGCCTTTTCTTTTTTTGGAAACAATGCTCTAATCAGGTAAGATCTACCTATGGCACTTCTCCCAAGATCACCGGAGACTAGGAACACGAGGGTTCCTACTCGTACATCCTACAACCTTCCCATGCTTCATTTCTCTGTTCCCGTTCCTCTTCTTTCCTTTCTTTTGTGATCTCGTGCACATCTTCATTGTCATTTTCTTCTTCTTGCTTGAATGTAAATGTCTTCATCTCCTCAGGCTACTTGAATAGAAGGATAAAGAGACCCTTTTTGTTGGAACTATTGCTTTCCTTTTGTTTCAATCGCATTTCGTACATACCGTTATTCTTTGATGAGCACTGAGGAGAAGCCTCAATCATGGTTTTATATTCAATAAATACCAATACACGACCGCGCATATCTTTACCATTGCTGTCTTTATTCTGCGGACTTTTTTTCTCAATTGGAGTCTCTGGGATGTCGAACGATGTTGTGCGACAGAATGATTTGATGCAACGACCACTTACGAATAATGAAGATATCACAATTGACGGGCACCTTCAAGAGCCCCTCAAGCTTGAAGATTCCAAAGTCCTACCTGCAATGGTAAGCGCGCTGGACGTGCTGCAAGGAGACTACTTTGCGACATGGCAAGGCATTTATCCAACAGGAATTGATTGGACATGTGCAGTGATTGGTACATTACTTTCTTCAATTGTTGAATCATTTCAGAGCAATAACTAACACCACTTTCTAAACAGGCACTTATGTCGCTGGTGCACTCACCACTATCACAAAGTCATTTCCTGCACTTTCCTCGCCAAAAACGAACGAGAACATTATCAACAAATATTTTACCGAAGTAATTGGGTTTTATTTTGGTCAGAATGCCTTTTCTCTACGGCAGCAAGCTTATGACGATATGTTATGGGTAGTACTTGGTTGGTTGGATACTGTCAAATTCATTGATTTACACTCTAAATTACACTATTCAAACGTATCTCAGCCAGAGTGGTACGGACAACAATATAAACCTGCATTTGCGCATCGGGCGCGATTATTTTGGGAATTGGCATCACAAGGATGGGATACAACTCTCTGTGGTGGCGGCATGATATGGTCTCCATATCTTACTCCATACAAGAACGCAATTACCAACGAACTTTACATCGCAGCTTCGATATCGATGTATCTATATTTCCCTGGAGATTCCAATCAATCCCCATTTCTGCTTTCCAACCCTACATATCCACCTCGGGAGCCGAAATATCTACAGGCAGCTATTGATGCTTACACATGGCTGAAAGGTTCAAATATGACGGATTTGCAAGGGTTGTATGTCGACGGATATCATATCTCGAATCTTTCTGGTGGCGATAATACTCATTGCGATTCTAGAAATGAGATGGTATATACCTATAATCAAGGTGTTTTACTTACTGGACAACGTGGTTTGTATGACGCAACCGCTGCACGATCATACCTTGCAGATGGCCATAAACTCATCTCGAATGTTATTAAAGCCACAGGCTACGATTTGAAGGATAATGTTGTCATCTCACCGCCACCAAAAGATGGATCCGCATTGGCGAAATGGTTTGGTCTAGGTAGGAATGGAATACTAGAAGAAGCTTGCGATTCAAGTGCTTCGTGTTCTCAAAATGGACAAACTTTCAAAGGCATATTCTTTCATCATTTGACTGCATTTTGTAGTGATTTACCAGAGGCCCCTATTGCAGGGACGGCAGAAGGTCTAGAAATCGACAGAGATTGGCATTTTAATAAATGCTCCAAGTATGCAAAATGGATCAGGCGAAACGCCGAAGCTGCATTAAGTACCAAAGATAAAGATGGGAAATTTGGGATGTGGTGGGGTGTACCAGCTGCTCAGCAATCTTTCAACGACGATACACCGGATCAAATATCAAAAGACTCTGTAGATTATCGAAATGCTGGAGTGCCAAAGAATCTCGAATGGAGAGGAGAAAATTACCCCAAAGAAGCGAAAGCGAGCAAGATTCAAGAAGGTGGAGATCGTCACAGTGGGATAAAAGATCCTAATGATCGAGGTAGAGGAAGAACTGTAGAAACTCAGGGGGGAGGATTATCTGTGTTGAGAGCATTATGGGAGGTAGATCTCAGATAAATGCATATACAGCTATTTCATTGTATCTTTACATATGGGTCGTTTAAGATTTCGTCATTTTATAGTTATACGAAGCTCTATATATGAATTCAATAAATAGTTTCTTCGTAAGATGAATAGTATTCTTGTTAAAAGAGGCAAGTTACCTATTTAGATATATTCATATGGAACTCTACTTCGCTGTCTACTTAACTTCACTTTGTTACTTCTTTAAAGCCATTTTACTATTTTAGATAAGAGTGATTAGATTACGAGATTGTCCAGATAGTGTTGGTCCAACAGATCCCTCCCTACTCGTAGATAGCAGATAATCCCTTAATTGAACCGCTACTACTAGTAAATATCCATAGGTTTCAGCCACAATTCAAGGCATCAGCCACAAGCCACTCGCTGAAGCTATTCCTTTACCTTGTGACAACGTTACCCATGTTTCACTTCACACTTCACTCAACCTGTCCTGATTCATTCAATTGATTTGTTTGTTCTTTTGAAAGTTGACATACCCATCTTGGAGATATTCCATTGATATACTCGAGGAAAGTTATGCTTCTTATTGTCTGATGCTCTTTACCTAGGTATTGTCGCATAACGTCCGCGACGCGTAATCTACTGGATACCACCGCTCTCACAGCTCAACGTTTACATATACAATCCCTTCTACAACATTCTCACATAGAAACGATTATTACGACAGTTCAGTTGAGGGTGATACATACAAGCAGATAGGATGGTTGGATTTAATGTATGTCGTTCTTGGAGTTCAGATAAAGTTCCCTCCCATTATCTGCCCATTCCATCCCCATCTCTAGCTTTACCTTACTGACTGTCTTCTCCTCTCAGATCTTCCGCATCCTAGGAGATCTCTCCCACACCCTCTCAAAATGTATCCTCATATTCGCCATTCATCGTAACTCCTCCGCCGAAGGTATATTCCATTCACCCCCCCCGCTCTGCTCCCCCTCTCCCATAACCATCCCCAAACTAACATCCCCCAGGTGTCTCTCTCATAACTCAATCTCTATATACCCTCGTCTTCGTAACCCGCTACCTGGATCTCTTCTCTTCATATTTCATCCTCTGGAACTTCTTCCTCAAAATCTTCTATATAGGTTCTTCTTTTTATATTTTGTTCTTGATGTTAAGAGTCTATGCGAGAACAAGAGAAAGGGAAAAGGCTTGGAAACTTGGGGGATTGTGTTTTGTAGGAAGTGCAGTTTCGGCACCCATTGTGATGATGATTTTTGAGAAGAAGTATGCTTGGGGATTTATGGAGGTGAGTTTGTTTCTTATCTTCTGAGAAATGGATCTGAATATGGAAATTATGGGGCTGAAATACTAACAATTAAATGATAATAGGTTCTATGGGTCTTTTCCATCCTCCTCGAATCAACCTGTATCCTTCCTCAACTTCTGCTTCTCCGTCAAACAACAGTCCCCACCGTTCTCGACTCTTTCTACCTTTTGACACTCGGTTCCTATCGCTTTTTCTACATCTTGAATTGGATTTGGCGTTCCTTGGATACAAATGATCGTTCTGCAAATTCGATATCAATCATTGGTGGTGTGATCCAAACAGCATTTTATATTGATTTCGCTTGGGTTTATTATACAAGACAAAGAGTTAAGTTGAGGAATGGAGGCGTAGTAGATGCGGATGATATCAGTAGAGGCTGGTTATTGAATAGAGTGTTGGGGAATAAACATTTGTTGGGCACGGAAGATGATGAAGGGGATGAAGAGAGACAAGAGCCAAGTCGCAATGGTACTAAATGGGGAGCAAGAGGTATTTCAGTTAGTGCGGATGAAGGAGTTCTTGCAGGTGAAAGTCAAAGACACGCAAGATTTGAAGGGCAAGAAAGTGGAGTTATTGATGCAGATGTGGATAGAGATGCGAAGATGAAGGACCCAGATGAGTTGGCAAGGATTTTGGATGAGGGGGAAGAAAGTGAGGAGGATGGGACACTTCCAATACCTGGAGAAAGTGGGAGTGGGGTTAGTAATGGGTCTGAGTGGAGGGGATAGTGTGTGAGGATTCGATCTGGAATGAGGGTAGGGAGGGATATTTCGCGAGAGACCGAAGGATGAGGATTATGTACTCGTACGATTCAACAGAGATATGAAATGGATTTGGTGGGTAGGCAATGCATTAGGATCTAGGATGGATGATTCATGGATGATGTATTGAGGGAACGTCTGTTCATTTTATTTTATCTTGGGACGGGGGAATTCTAGCTAGCTAGATAGCTGTGAATATCAAGAAATGGCTTGAGCGGAAAGTGTTTATGGGTATATGTGGTGTGGTGTGATGTGGTGCCTGTGCTTGATTCTTTCGGAAAGGAATAGGATCTTTGATCGTTATGTGAAAATGATGGCAATTTTGAAGAAAAAAGACTCTAGAGTGGTTGGACTCTAGAGTAGTTGATTCATTAGTAGGACGTAAGGACTAGGGAGTGTGGAGCAATGAGTGTGGACAAGGCAGACATGGAGATAGAGATAGAGAGTTGAGGAGAGATATACTCACATGGCTTATTTTATAACGTTAAAGTTTGAGAGATTGTTAGATGGGATTACTTGTCTGTTTTGGAAAGGGTTGGAATTATTTGAAAATCTTTTGGAAGTAACTTGAGAGTTTTGAGAGGGTGGGTATGGGATAGATGTTTTTTTGAGGCGGGGGATGGAAGGAGAGGGGAAAGAAGGAGAGGGAGAAGCGATTGTGGTTTTATGGGATTGGGATTGAGATTTGAGATGATGGGATGGTTATGGTGATAGTATAGTGAAGTGGAGTAGAGGGGAGTGGGAGTGGGAGTGGTAGTTTGAGGTGAGGGTGCGGATTTGCGGATGGATTTGTGGATGAGGAAGTAGTTAAGACATTGAGTGAGGGAGGCACTAAATGAGATAGCGAGTAGCTTTGTGTATGATTTTTGAATGACTTGACGAGTGAGGCGGTAGGTGAAGTAGTGAGTACAGCAGTAAGTGAATAAATAGATATATCATTAATGAGTTCTCTATAAACATCTCAGAATTGTTCGAACCATTTACTCAGTATGAGTGGGTTTCAGAAGGGAAGTGGGAATGAGGGAAGGGGGAGTAGGAATAAAGGTATATGTGGAAGGGGATATGTGGGGATGTGTGGGTAGGATGAGAATATGAGTAAGAGGACTAAGAGTGAATATGCATGAAATATATGTGTTAGATAATACAGATGAGAAATGGAGATTCAAATTGGGAAAAGAAGAATAGAGATGGGAGTTGGGAGCGCAGTCGGTAAAGGTAAAAGGGGAACAGGGGTTTGTGGGTGGGATGGGATGGGACGGAAATATTACGGTGGAGGAAGAGATGAAGAGGGGAAAGATGGGATACAAAGGGGAAATGAGAAGTGGGAAAGGGATGGGATGAGGAGAAAAGTAAGTGGGCCAGTGAGGAGAGGGGAAAAGGTACTGGTTTTGATGGTTTTGTAGAGGAGAGGAGGAAACGAGGGGTGGGATTGGTATTGGTATTGGTATAGGACGGGGATTTAGGGTGTGATATGTGATATGGATATAATACATAATCATAAATATGAATATGAACATAGAATTCGAGAGGAAAAGGAAATGAAGAATATATATAGTATATACATTTATATATATATTCTAGAGGGAGAGGAAAATATTTTAATCAAAAAGTAGACTCAAGGATTGAGGAAATCATATAGAAATGAGAAATAATGTATATAGTGAATGAATGAATGACTCTGAATAATTGAACCTTCTGATATAAAGGTCTTGAGTTTTTTATTGTGCTGTAGGCTTCAGAGGGGTGTGAGGGAATATCTCCTGAGATATGATTTTATTACCCAAAGATATGGGTTCTATATCATAGGTGCGACGTCTTGCAAACTACTTGTCGTATAAATGGGAGAGATGGGAGGAGATGCTGCGGGAGATGTGGATGTGGTGTTGTTTGTTGGGGGTTGGATATTGGATTTTGCTAGGGGAAGGGGAATATAGGAACTGGAGAGTGAGAAGGCGACGAGGCGAGAGGGTGAGGAGCGTAGATTTTGGGGTCGTGTGTCTTGAGTTGGGTGTAAAGTGTTTGCTATATAGGTGCTGAAAACGCGAGGTGATGGATTGAATAAAAGTTTTTCAGGATTCGGGGTCTGGGAGTTTTGGAATAAGATGGTTGGAGAAAGGGGATGGGATGGGGGGATGGGATGACAGGCTATAGATTAGAGGTGAGGTGGATGGGATAAAACGCATTATTCAATAGCCACGATTAAAAACTCCATGAAGAGTTGAGAGTGGTAAGATTACTTACTTTAGAAAGCTTGGCTAGTAGTATCTAAATGGGTTTATTTAGAAAACCCATGACGATCGAGCCTAGCCTGTCAATAACATACATAGTATAAATTGTATAAACTATCATCGCAATTATAACTAATTTGCAAAGCTGACTATTCATTCTTTAAGAAGTGAGATACTTTGAATATTAAAAGATATTTTCAATCTGATCCTATCATATCCTATCCTACTATTTTTATATCGGTACAATTGATACCTGTCGATCTCTTAACTGTACTTAGACTGTGCGTGTGTAAGCGAGGTACTGCCAATTTTCATAGTATGCAGTTTCAACCCCGGCCAAGAGACGAGAAATAACCTTCAAATAGTTAGAGTATTGATGGTGTTGAATAGATGTGATCTGGTGGAGGAGAATTGAGAGGAAGATAATGAAGATGAAGATGAAGATGAAGAGGATTTGGGTGGTGTGATTGATGGTTATGGAGTGGTTGAGAAAGCAGGGGAAGGAGGTGAGGTGAGGTGAGGTGATTGAGATGGGGTTATGTTGAGAAAACATGTGTAGTTATGAAGTGATGAAATGAGATGAGAGAGTGGCTTGTGGAAAGTTGAGTTACTATGTTATACTGGGAGTTAAAAAGTTGCGGATTCAGCAATAGTTTTGGATTAGAGTGATGTGTATTTTTATTTAGAAAAGGATTGTTGGTTATAAATTAGAGAGAGATGATAGATATATAATCTTGCTATACTAGGCTCGATATGAGAGATTTTTGGGTGCTAAGTGAGGGATACAGAAATAATCGGATAGTAGTATAGTGTGATCTACAAACTGCTTTTCAACTATTTCAATATATATAATAGTACCTATCAAATACTATAAATAATAAAACCTTTAACAAAACACTTCTATCTAGTAATCTCACTTGATATATAAAACCCTAGAGACCCTTATATTGATGAGATTGAGAAATATATACTTTAAACAAACGAGTATTGAATATATAATACATAGAAAGTTATTACAGGCTTAAGATAATTAGACGAGACCTATTCCGCAACTAGAAATATTTAAATTTATACTACTAGTACTGATATTATCTTTAGTAAATCAATTTCAGAGTCGTAAAGTCATGAGTGAGGACTTAGAATACGAGATAGAAATGAAATGAGAAGATTAGTTGATAATAGAGATAATTATTGGAGTAGTATACGATATATTCTCTATATATTCTACTTTAATGAGGAGCAGTAGACTTTATACTATGGATTTAAAGATATAATACTAAATATTATGTTATAATAGTTATCGAGGTGTCACGATCACATACTAGAGTATATCAATAGAGGTCAAATAACTAGAATAAGAAAGCTAAAGAGGAAAGAGATCCTTAAGGGATCTCTTTATCTCTTATATAATAAAATATCACTTAGTTTAAACTAGTCTTAAACTAAGATAAGCGTAATAAGATATTATATAAGCACGTGATATTCGTTACACTTGTTATTCTCAAATATAGATAATTGAATTATTTTATTACTATACCTTTGTCAGAAAGTAGAAAGAGATTTGTTTGTTACTAGCATACTGCTTAGTATCATATATATATGATTTCCAACACGCCCTCTTAAGTAGTATGCCCTATAGCTCCTTCCTCTAGGGAGCCAGCTTCTACGCTCTCCTTCCATAGGGAGCGGAGCTAAACCTTTTCGGTTTGTATATAGTTGTGTGGATCCACTTTTACACTTTTTCTGATTAATAAGTTTACCGGATATGGGTCTTTATATAATGATACACTTTACCAATAAATTTTAATTGTAAATTCGGGATGTATATTGAGGATCAATATTATCTATATGTGTTATAATCTAGTCTTCAGTTACTATCTTTTGTCTTTGGTCAAGATAGTTAGGACCCTTTACGTTGTTTTTTTATATCTAATGTATACATCGGGTTTTCCTCTGATGATCTTATTTTGTAAGTGATTTTGATCAGAATACAAGTTCAACCTTTCTTATACTGGTTATATATTAATGAGATAATTCTTGATTAACTCTTCAACTTAAATATAAACACGAGGTACTATTCTCTTTTATATATAGGAACAAGATGTCTAATTGCTTGCGTAGGCTGGACTCATATTTATACTAATACATAGTAAGAATATTGAACTATGACAATTGTTGGGAGAATCTTATAGGTAAATAACTTTCATCTAGTTTTATCATTGTATATATAAGTTTTGAACAAGAACAAGTGAACTCGGAGATGATCTTCTCTAGTCTATATTACCTGGCTATACTGACCATTTTATTGGTTTGGAATCTTGATGGGTTATGATAGAATGATCTAACGCCGAAATGACCAGATATCTTGATGAGTACTAGTAAAGAAGCATTCTTATCGCAGCCTGAATTCTGGATATATCAAAATTTGAAAGGATAGTAGCTTTCCAGATCTTTTCGCTAGCCGCGAGTGGCTTGTACTAGAGATTCATGGAAATACAATCATGTCATAAGAAACGTAAAATTGAACATTGTGCGCAGCGGATATCATGGATTGAAACGGTATTTGAGTTTATAAGATTACTATGAACAATTCGCCGCTGTCCTCCCAGTATCCTTGATTCTCTTCAAAAGCTACCACTGTGATCTAAATCACAGGAACTCTCATCCTCGATATTAGCAGTCACCTCTAGAAGGTGAAACTTGTGGCTCGGTACAAAATTTGCTTTCATCCCCACAAGTTAAGATTGTTCAGGGTCATCCTCGACTCCTGATTCGCTTTCCTCCTCACTATCATTCTCCAGCTCTAATGCTATTTCTTCTTCTGTCGGGTAGACGAACTCAGAAGGTTCAATTTCCAGTTCTCTCTGGATCTCCTCTGCAGTTTCGAAATCGCGAATGCTCAATGCATATTGCAACCCATCATAGTCTGAATGGAATTGTCGAAACCATTCCTTCATTGGATACAAGAGGTTTAAAAGTTGCTCGTAATTTCTGTAATAATCTCAGATTAGTATCTCCACCGTGTTAATTGGACGTAAATAGATGGTCTAACTTACTCTAAGAGCCACGATTGATACTCTGGTGGCGCGACTCTATCTCCTGCGATGAGAATTGCTCTCTGGTTGCAGAAGTAAATTTCTACGTCCAATATGGACATCGCAATATTGCATTGATGAATTCTGTTTGACAGAGATCCTTTGATTGCTTTGTTCCAAGATCTACAGTCTTGGTGGCGTTCTCTAATGTACTGATCGAAGTCTATTTCTAACCCTCTGAAAGAGTTTTCTTGAAGGTCTTGGGTAGAGGTAATTTGCGCCATGTTGATTGTTCTGGAGATGTTGGTTTCTAGAGACGTAGGATCTTGGAGATGAAAAGATGATAAAATTATCTCGGTACTTTAGGCTGTTTAGTAGAATGTTGTGATAAAGTTTGTTGTATGTAAATCGTAAATGAAGTTTGAAAGTCTACGTTTCTGGGAGATCGTGTATCCTTAAATAAATAACTGTCTACTCCTACAACCAGCAAATTGACGCTAAAAAGACAGCGCGAAATTAAGAAACATCGCTTGGTTAGCGGCGTTAACATTCTGATTCGGCTAAATTTCAAATTATTACTATCCAGGCACATGTATTTCCAAAAATAGATTTTTCCAGTATATACGGTCCGACTATGATTGCTAAGTACCAAGATTGGGTGTATATATAGATAGCAGTTGAAGATACGGAAGTGAAGTCAAAAACTTGTAGTTCTGTTGTGGTGGTGAGGGGTGAGTTGTGTTCAATAGTGAGAGCTAGCTTCCTCCGCTATGCGCGTGGAGATTTAGGGACAACTGTGTAGGAAGTAGCGGATTATAAAAGGAGTTGAATGCATATCAATTCCACAAGGCAATACTTAACATTAGAGTTTAGACAAGGATATATGTGGGTAATCGTGCTGTTTAAAGACAGATAAAAACCTTATGGAGCTTGTGGAGCGACGATATATTAGAAGTTGATAATTTCTCGCTCAATACGTCTAGCATTGCCTATTGGATCAACAGTTCTGAAATTTTTCGAAACTCTGCTACGCTATAGGGCTTACTTCTGGATCTGTGTCACTCAAATACGAGCCCATAAAAACGAATTGTGTCACAGTATACATTGCAATGGGCTAGTACTCTGTAAAGAAGCTACGTTTAATAATCTCTTCTGACTATTACCAAACATGAACACCATTAAAAGCACATATAATCATTTTAAAAGCATTAAAGAATCAAATCTATGTGTAGTAAACCGTTGATTGAAAATTGTCTATACAACGCCCAGCAACAGTTGACAGCTGCTTTTACTCCCAATATTTCTGTCTCCCTCCCAATTTACCCCTGATAAGGAAAGGCTGATGTCACCAATTTAAGCTTATTTATGAAATTTGTGACTGCAGGTATGCGACTCGCTAATCAAGCATGTCCCGGCTCAAGATCAAGCTCCTCCTCAAGCTCTCTCGCAGTTTCCCAATCCCCATTGTTTCTAGCGGTTTGTAGATCTCGGTAATCATCCCGAATGGTTTCATACCATTGGCGCATTGGGTACATCAAGGCCAAGAGTCTCTCGTACTCGCTATCGTAATAAACATTAGTAGATCCCTTAGATAAATAAGTTTGGAGATGTTACCTCAGAAGATGGGCTTTGGTATCAGCGGGCAAGCTATGAGTGCGTTCAACGAGGGTTTTTCTGCGTTCGATGAAAACAATCTTCATGTGCAACCTATTGAGAGCACAAAATGCTCGAAAGATCCGATTGGCCACTGTTCCTTCGATTGCGTTATCCCAATTCTCTAGATCCACGAGTAGATTCGCGTGGTACTCGTCAAAGTCAATCATGAATTCTTGGTTGTGATTTGTTTGAGACATGACTAGATGAATGTGTGAAGAAGTGGTGGTGTGGGTTTAGGTTGGATAATTGGTAAAAGGAGGTTTCAATGGCCTTTGATTGTGAGTTGTCTCTGTCACTGGCAGATTATCACTCTTAAGCAATCGATTGCAGCCAACAAGGTAAGTTATAGTAATTGTTAGCGAAAATCAACGAATCACAAGCGTCTTAGAAACTTGACTTTCATTCCCAATATGACTCAGAGATGCCGTAAATCTACCCCAAGAAAGAAGAAACTGATGGCAAAAGAGTGAATAGATGGATGTTTCTTAAGGGGGCGCGAGTCTACAAACCAGAAGTACCTCAGAACCTTGATAGCTAGCACTCATTTAATGCAGTGGTGCTTAATATGTACTATACAGGAGGTTAGGCGATAAGGAAATAGTGAATTAATGTTTGGTGTTGTGAAGATGCATCCATCAAAGCCTAATGTTGGTTTAGAGGTCCTTATAACTGATTGAAAGGAGATTAAACCAGGCTGGATGTAATTAACGATGAACGATAGACACAAAATCAAGGAGACGTCCAGAAGTTGTATATATAGATGTAGCGATGCCTTACATTCAAGAATCTCACCAAACTTATGGTCAAAACGTCAGCTTTGCATGCATCAGACTCTAATTCTACACCCCTTTTCAAGTATAGGATGTGCGCGATATGTCTTTTTATTCCATCACATTAAAAACTCTATACCTCCCACCTAGGCACTACGTCATCTATTGTGCATTTTTTTACAACGAAACAATTATTCAAACGCAGTGAAAACTTAGTCTTTGTCAATTTGAGCCATGGTTTGAACTTCACGTATGGTCTAGGTAGAACTGCTCCTGAAAGTGAGTCAATTGTTACCACCGGCGTATTTCAGCCTGTCTTGCTAATTCATCCCACAACCTTTTTGCTCAGCACAGCCCCAAAAGATTATTGAAAACAATCACCCATTATTGGTTCATCAGAGCTTTTCATAGTACAAGCATATGATTGAAGCTTGGATACCTTGAGAAGACAGCAAGCAGTAAAAGTCAGGACTCAAGACTGAGAGATTACTCTTTTGGAAAAGTTCTTTGTTATGTAATACCCCAGCCTTTTGATTAGGTATTCATTGAAAGTCAGTTATCATGAATCAAGCTGAACTCCAAAATGGTACCAATTGATTTCTAGACTATAACAACATGTAAGATATGGTTTATACATAAATTAAATCTAGACACAAAATTCTAGACTTCAAGTAATTGAATGAAGGAGAAGCAGTTTCTTTGGCGAAAATAACCGAGAACTGTAAATCTTGGTGGGGCAAGGTCGAAGCGAAAATTTCTTAAAACAACTCAAACACCTTCGAAGTATAACATAAATTAAAAGGACCAACAAGAACAACACTAACAACACTTAAGGCATAGAAAGTCATGAATTGGCACATTGAAATAGGAGATACAGCATAATGTGAAGTTTATTCACTCATAAGAACACTGTGGATTACTGCTTAGATGTACATTTGAGCTTTAAAACTGTACATGTCTGACCTGAATCTTGAACCCTTTGTGACTCAACGCCTACTTAAAATATTTTATCTGTCAAAGGTAGGATATCTCTTCAACATTGCAAAAATTCAAATCAGTACAGGAGGAAATTCGATCGAATTGGAGGTATCAAGAGGTGAGAGAAAGCCTCTACCATATTGCTGAAGAAAGAACAAAATATTCGTAGATTTCCTTCTATCAACCTTTGCCTCTCAATAACCCATTCACTGAACAAAGGTCAATGGCGCAAACGGTATTCAGTATGATCAATCTTCGATTTGACCCAATCCATCCTTCATAGCCTTGACTTTGCCGTCCGCCTTGTGAACTGGTACGCTAGGTGCTGTAAATTCATCGCGAGGTTGGCTAAGATTGCTGTTGCTATCAGGTCCCTCCACTTTTGTTTTGAATCCGAGATCTTCTATCTTTGGTAACAGGAAAGCAGGCTCGCCCGGTTTAAGTCCTGTTGAGAATGGCTCATGGGCACCAGCTACTTTGGATTTGAAGGTTGATGAGAGCATTGTAGGGACTTGCGTAGTAGTGGATGGCTCGCGGAACTTTAACAGAACTCTTTGTTTGCCGCACTCGTCGAGTAATTTCTGGACGAAAACAATGATGCGCATCAGATCCTGCTGAACAATACGCATCGATCTAAGAGCAGTATCAGCATCCATAATACCAAACGGATCAAGAGAAGGATGATTGGAAGCTGCCTACGCAAGGTCCCCGACTCGATCTTGCGCTGTGAGTCTCTCAACATAGAAATCAACCTTTTTAATTCGTAAATTCAAGGCTGGTAAAAGCTCCGAGAGATACTTCTTTCTGCGAGAGAACGACAATGAGTAAATTCTCTCGTTGACCATGGTAATGCCTTCGAGGATATGTTTCTGGTAGTTCTCAATGAGACTGGTGGTGGATATTGTGGTCGCCATGGCTATAGCTGAGTTGGTTACGAAATGAAACTCTTGTGCAGGGAAATTTGAGGTTGAGGTTCTTAAGGAGCACGCTAGTTCAGTGGTGGGTTGAGAACGAACTGGTCGAGCAGAAAAGAGAGGTTGGCTTTTAATTTGGTAAATCTTTTCGGTCTTTATACCTTTCGGCTGTATAAGTGAATGTTTCTGTGAGCGAATAAAGTGGAGATATGTGTGGTACATTTTTAATGGGGGATGTATATGTGAGGAACCGAATATAAATAAGTTTGACTTTTAAACGTAAATCCTTATACGGAAGGAAAGATTTTATGCATTTAAAAATAAAGCCCCAGTACCTTGATGGGTGTCGTTCATTTCGTACAGCAATTCCCTGACTCAGTGTGGTAGTGACTACGGAGAGGAGAAGAGAGGTATCACTCTCTAGGTCTCTCTACACGTGAACTGAATCTGAAATGAACCAGATGGTATTGAATGTACAGCTGCTAATAATTTGTTTGAAACCTATAGTATAAATCGACAAAGTCTTGAAGCTCTTAGATGTTGCTCAGCAGTCTGACACATGAAGTCAATTCAATGTGTTGTTTTTGTTAGATGCACGTGTTGCACATAAAAGCTGGGAAGCTAGCACATCTTCTATGACAGCTCGTGCTTCCACATCTTCCTTTAGCAGTTTTAACAATTTTATTTCCCAGATATTATAGTCATGAATATAGATAGAGCGTATGCATCTAAAGTTTCGAAGACAAAAAGCACAGATTATACAATGTAGTGGTCAAATTTATTTTGAACTTCCCAGAATCATCGATGTCGATTCCTTGGAGACCATGCATCATTTTTGAGCGGAAATCCACATTTTAACAACCCTTGAACGATTGGACCGCCGTTTGTGTACCTGCCGTGAGGTAGGCATAGAGTTTAAGGAGTATTCTGTATGTGGCAAATTGTTTGGATTTATATCTTCTTAATTATACAGTTATAGAGTTGAAAAATCTAGTCAAAGTAGTAAACATGAGGAACGAATGATCATAAAAAGCCACTTTGTTTGTGATCATAAATTCAATAATATTTATACCATGCAACAACCGAGATCCGAGCCCTCTAAATGATCCTTAATATTTATAAATCTCTACATTATGGATTTCCGGGAAACTACGTTAGTCCCGCGACTTGCTCCTTCAATGAGTTTATATCAAGTAATTTACAGTATTTGTTTTGCGGGAACTTGTCATGATCCCGGAGACTCTATAATAAGTGAGGTGTTAGTGAAACTTCAAGAATTGTATCGTGCTACATGAACCAGCAGGATAGAATTTCATGACTTACAAGTGTACTCCCATAAACTCCATGGCGTATTCCTAGATTGAGCATCATCTCTCTTTTTTTCTCTATGCTTAGCTTCTCATTTGTCGCCTCAGAGAGAAAATGTTCCACCTCTTGAATACGAGTCTCAATATTGCTGCGCATGGCAGTAGATTCAGTCATTAATTCCGAGGCAATACTAATTAGCGAGAATAGTCAGTTTTTGATTCTGTTTACGGAACATTCTTGTCAAGAGATGTATTTAAACTTACCTGATTTTTCGTGCCAAACCTTTGTCGTTGACAAGTTGCAGTTTTCTTAGGAGAAATAAGTATTCCTCAATCGTCTTAATATCCACCTGAAACTCCTGACGATGCTTGTGTAAAATCTTTAATCTCGCCTCCAATGTATAGCGGAAGAGATTGTTCAATTCCCTATTTACTACAGAAATAATTTGACGATGCTTGAGGAGTATCGTTTCCAACTCGAGTTCGATATCCCCTGGACCTTGGAGATTTTGAGATTCGGATTTAGTGTTTTGTGGCCCTCTGCAATCGTCTTCAATACCAATCTTTGTACTTTCTACCCAAGAGACAGGGTTCTTGTGTACCATTAGACGCTCTAGTGATTTTGTTCGTTTTTTTATGGCGTCAATAGCTTCGCTTTGGGTCATTGTGTCATAGTCCTACATGTCGGTTAGCATCCACATCTGAATTAAGTATCTTCCCCAGATTAATAAATACCTTTGTCGGACACGATTCCGTATTATTGGGAACAATGGAAGGCATATCGAGTTGTCTTTTTCTTGAGATGAGAACTTCCGGTTGATAATATCGTAAATTCAACAATGTTGAAAGAATGCTGAGTAACTGTGAACGAGAGTATATCGAAGATGATGCAAATTTCGATAAAATCAATAATACTTTCAGATGTCTTAGGAGCTTAGGTGACGATAATTTTTATCAACGAGAAAACCATTCATATATAGCCAAGCAAACCAAGACCCCCTTGTTATCTTGAAAGGCGCTGGAGTCGGCTGGACCGTACTTAGTTTCAGTCTTACCATTATAGCAGTATCACACCAGACGTATTAAGAATAAGGCGCAGCTAGAAGCAAATAAGCTACATATCTAGAATTCCACGAGCTCATACACACGAACCAAGTTGTAGAAGCTGTTGTAGATGGACAAGCTTGCATTATTAAATTTTCGACCGTGAATTATAAATTGAACAGAAGAAAGATTTAAGAAAGTTGTGGATACCAAATGTTTTCAACTTCACTTAATAATTAATCGAAAATGGCCGGACATAAACTCAGAAAGAAAATGCCTGCTTTTGACAATAAAAGCGACATCGAAAAAAATAAGGGCACCTACCTTTACGTTCCGGATATTGAAGCTATACATCGAAAAGACATCGAGATACATTTCTTAAGGCTTGTATCTTTTACCGCTGTCCTTGTGGCCCTCTTAATACTTGCGTATTACAGATGGAAAGTTTCTCAACTTGAGACGCTACTAAAGAAAAAGGACGAGCAATACATTCGAAGATTGACTGGTGGAGTTATACTGACAGGGGAAGACGTTTCTGTATATTTCCAGATTATGGATCAGTTTCTGTCTCTGGTATATGTTATCGCAATTTTGGTTGCAGCAATTACCTGGTGGTAAGTAACAGTTCTTGGATCTCTCTGCATCCCAGGTGAATTTACTAATTTACTATTTCAGTATCAAAATGAGTGAATAATAGTTGCAAAATCTGACTCCTGTCTCTGGAAATCTGAGGTCGTATCAGTTTTTTTGTATAGTACAAGAGAACAAGAGCCATTGTCGGCGAAGGAAGTTGCGACTATTTGCACATTCAAAGAAGCTGACAGATCTCGAAAAATAAGTACTGCTATTTTCAGTCTTATATTAGCAATAACAGGGGCTCTTTCAAATCAAGAGACCAGTAATTGAGATAAAAGGCTTCGGGTTTGACAACGAGGCGCTGCCTACCGGGGCATCAATTCTTTTTCCCAGAAGGATACTTCGAGTTAGACATCATAGCTACATTTACTGTTGAGGGGACCATCTTCTATGCTCATATCGTGTTAGATAAATTTAAGAATGAGTGAGTCCAGGCATTTGTTGGCGTAATTGAAAGTTGATTTACCTTGTTTGCAGTGTTATTAGTGAACAATATAAGAATATTAAGTTCAGCTCTAAAAATACATAAAGTGGTGGATTATTACGCAAGTCTGATGAAGAGTGATTGTTTCCGGTCATATAGATTGGTTAGTGGATTGCATATTTTGAAGGGACATCGATTCACGTCGCTATAATCAAAAATTATATGAAGGACGAGGCTCTTGCGCTGACAATATGTTATTAAGAGTATGACCTTGCTTTAATAAACATTACTTTACAAGCCAATGAGGGCTATCGCTGGTTTCTTCTGAATCTGCCCGCTCAAGTCGACATCTTTCCCAAATGCTATTCTAACCAAGTGTCTTCATCAACGCCGTGATATCCACCACTCCAAAGTTTCATTCCCAATAATATATCCCCATACTAGATTGTGTTGCTAGCCTCTAACATGGCCCCGAGACAATAGTCGCCCCATCTTCACCCCTAAAAATATCTATTGCGCTGAGCGTATTCAGTATATCGTCTAATTTTTTTCCCTGCATCTGGAGGTGATCCCGGACTTTTCTTATGGCAGCCGCTATGTACTCATGTTAGAACTCCATAGTGTCGCTGAGTATAGCAATGAACTCACCAAGGGTTGCTTTGTTGAGGAGAGGCACCTCGACCGAAGGTCCAGTGATCGAAACCGTGGCAGAATTCATAAGAATTATTGGTCTCCAAAACCTTTTGACTGTTTGAGCCTGATTGAAGTTAGTATGAGGAATTCTGCTATCGTATGAATGACGGAATACTAACCATATTTGGTTCTCGAGTATTCTCCAAAACAATCTCTCTTGCTGTCTCCATATATCCATGTTTATGTTGATGGCCAAGACACAATCCATAGAAACAATGAATCTTATTTGGGTGCTTGAGGAAATTGGTCTGCAAATAATCGAGCTTAACTGTCTTCAGTGTAGAATGATAAAATGCGGCATTAACCTCATGCGGAACTTTGCTAAGATTTGCTGCCGTCTTAACAAAAAGACCATGAAGTCTCAGACCGTGTAATCGAAGCATCTCTGGAGCTGGCTTGTGTAGTTGATTGAAGATTCTTATTAGCTTGACATCCTGAACAACGCGAGGAAAAGCGGCGAGCGAAGAATTATTACGTGTAATTAAGGCAGCGATATATGGGATACCTCTTGTTTGGTAAACCATTCGAAACATTTCGTAAGCCAGGTTGAGCAGAATGAATACTCTATGCGAGGATTTTTGTTTTCGTAGGAATATTTGCTGGGAGATGGTGTATTGTTAACTATTTTGTAGTTGTAAGTGTGTGGAAAAAAGGATTTGTATGATTAAAGTATATGATTATTTATGGTTATGAAAGCTATGAATCTAGGAGATATAGCCTTCAATTTTCAATTGTATGGATTAGGAAGTTACTTTAGATGATGGTACCAAGTGAACAGTCGGTCAAAAATAAAACTTTATTTGGCTTGATACTTAACGTTCTTCATTGCCGATCACATTCAAACATCATAAAGAAAAAGGGTTTGCTTTCCAGAGAGGGCGTACCTTTGAATCATGTGTCCTTTCCTAATTATACTAAAAGGCTTGTTAGGAGTATCTTGCCCGCCCTTGATTGGTTTGGCAACAGAAATCCAAGTTGTCAACTCTCCTTAGCTCAACGCACTAATTGTAACGTGTCAACGCTAAAGCTTAGCATAAGATCTTTGATTTACTAGCAAAATCTAGTACATCAGAAGTCAACCACATGCGAACCACACAATAACACGTGAATAGGTACATACGAATTTCGACAACAAGCCATGAATCAAAAACATCTTGACAGACCATTGAAAATTAACGTATAACAGATTATAAGTTGGTTTGATGAAGATTTTATAAGAAACAATTACACTGCTTTACCAACTGCCCTTTCCGTGGCATTCTATGGTCTACCTTTTTCTCGTAGGCTAAGCGAGACCGGTAGAGGGTTCCTACCGTCCGTGAAATTTCTCCTGTGACATTTTTACAAACAAAACTCCTTTCTCCAACCCAAATTCCAGCATTGAAAAATCATTCAGTCATCAAGGGATTTTTGGCGACATCTTTGCATAGATTTTTACACCACGAAATTAAGATTGAAGACATTTCTAATCATCACTGCTGAACATCGACGGAAAGAATGACTGTAGCATCCTCGAGCCAAATTTATTGACTACGCTTCATTTGTAACCTTGGTTAAATTGAGTGTCCATTTTTTAGAGAAAAGACAAAACATGATGTTCAAGATTACATTCAGAGATAGGGCGGTCACAATCATTGCTCCCGCCGAGATGTTATCAAAGTACTCGTTGTTCTTCAAAGATGCGAGCAACGGTGAATGACAACCCGATGAAACGAAAAAAATACTTCCGAAGAAAGTAATGGTAGAGACGTCCGCAATGGCGATGTCTTGGCTTTATCAAATCGGTCCTATCGAAGAAATCAAATTCTGGAAGCCACCGAGTGGACAATGGAGTGGTTGTTTCGATAACTACCTTTAATTCTCAACATGGAATAAACTGCTTCATGCCCACCTACTAGCAGACTACTTGAAATTAGCAGCGCTTATCAATAATATCATCGACACAAAACTCAAGCTTTTCTTCCTGTTGTAGTACCGTTGAGGAATTAGACTGACTATTTCTAGAGGTTTCTTTCGTGGATTAATGTGTAAACTGCAATGTGCTGAAAGGGAGGACATTTGGCGAGCTGCTTACCATGGCAGTGACATTGGTGCATTTAGCATTCTTATTTTAGTCTTTTTGAAATTCATTGCAAGGGCGAAAAAGCCAAGATAATGTGTTACAGCTCAGGAATAAATCTCAGTCTTGCAAACTGTTTGGATAAATGTCGAAAGAGTTAGTTTGTTTATGATTGGGGATTGTAGACGGGCTCTGTGTGCTCATATAATCTAGTTTGAAGTTTTGGTCTATTCTCAAAATGTATTCACAATTGAAGTTTGACATCTCGATTCTCCATGGAATTATCCACAGCTTTTGACTCTGCTATATAGAGCCCACATAATGTATTGCTTGTTAGTCAGGTATCAGCTAGAAGCCTTAATTATCTTTGTTTCATCCCTCTCAAAATGATAAAATGACCACAGCCGCAATCACGTGGAAGATACTCCATAACGTGGATGCAACCATCTCAAATCATTCTTAATATGAAAAGATGTATGACATATGATCGCTGAGATCAAACACATTGGCTCATCGCTTGCAAGGAGTTTAAATAAATTTCTTGTTACTATCACTAATAACTCAAACTTGTCATCTTCCATTCATCCTCTGATTGATAATGGGTGCTCATTACTTATAGCTCCTAGACAGGTCTTGAGCCAAAGATGATCAGCAGTCGATGATATGAACCGCACGAAATGCTGTAAACTAGGCAGAGCTATCCATGCCGATGGCTCAAGTGGAAGTAATGTGTATTGAACAATAAAGCTCTTTTAGAACTCTGACATTAACATCGCTTACATCGTAAAATGGCGTAGAACCAGAAATACAGGTGAAATCTGAATGAATTTTCGAAGACTTGAATAATCTAGGAGGGTGGGAATTTTTGGTTCCTGTTCCCCAAATGTTAGTTTTTTGAGAATGTTCGGAGCTCATCTAAGCATCGAAAAGGGAAAGTACCAACTTTCTGATCATTATCTTTATTTTAATTAACAAGTTAAGACTTGACATGGTAAAGAAATCTTTGATCCCATGGAAATACCAATCTGCCACGAGACTGAATAATCTGGCTTTGCTTCTCCACCAATTGCAACATGAACTCCGACGAAACGACCAGATTGGGGCCATTAGGTGCCATGCATCGATCAAAGTAATGTACCTGTGTCTTATACCACGAGGCAAAACGGCTTTGAATGAGCGTATCTATGATTAATTTCCTAATTGGGGACTTGACAAGAGTCCTATCCCACACGAACTCTATAGTCTCGAGACACGAATCACAGAGGGGTAGCCACTCATCACAATTGGCATCGTCACACTCGAAATCTTTGAGCGCTTGGCACAATGCATCCATAACATTGTTGATATAATCGGGGGCTTGAAGGAAATCGGCCATGAAATAGCAATGTAGGAGCTGGAACCAGCGTTCGTAGTGTTGCTTTATACGAACTTTGGTATCCTCGGACTTTTCTACTTTCTTCAGGCTGGTCGCATACTTGATGTCGCCCAAGTGCAACCAGGCGAAGAATATCTCGAATGTTACTGGTTTATCAGATGGAAAGCTGATGACTTTGTCGGGGCCAAGCCATTCTTCGGCGCATGCTTTCTTGAAAAATTGAGACTGCGCTGATAGAAGTGCTGCCGGTGCCTTTAGCTTTTTTTGATCATCATCAGTACCAATAACTAGGATGATATCTCTGCGAAAGTTGTCCCTGAGCAAGAAATTAGCCAATCCGAATCTGCCTCAAATATTAATGTTTTCATACAAGACGAATCTATTGTTGGAAGCCATGTAATTGTGTGGTTTGGCTTTTCAAACCTGTCGGGAGGTGTCAAGTGTAGTGGGCGAACTGAAACTAGATTGTGGTATAAAATAAGTATTTGCGTCAGTTCTTGTACTTTTACAAAAATGGTCGAGTTGTAGGATTGTAAAACTTCATAGTAAATGAGTAATATAAGAATGATGGAGCTTTGTGTGCATGTGTGCATGTGAATATTGTTCGCTAAAACTTTGAATTAAAATTAGGCAATTAGTACAGCAATAAGTGTATTGCATTAGATTAGATTAGAACATCATTCAGTCGTCCGCATACAAGCTTTTTGATTGAATCTCAGAGCAACAAGCCTTTTTTCTAAAGGATAAATGATTAAATTCACTAATCAGCAGAATACAAGGCACAAATTCCAATACGTTGTCACTTAGCGACCTTGCTGTATTACACTATCCTCGTAATCTTGAGAATGCTTCTTTTTCAAGATTTATAAAGTCAACCTCCACCTACTTGAGTCAGCACTGTCTCTGCAAACTCAATCCAAATCACTACAACATACTTCCAGGAAAGCTCTGAGAACATTAATCTATTATATAAATTTACATCATCTCAAGATGTTGGACCTCTATGAAGCTACTGTCGCTCCGTCTATGGCGGAAGATATCATGAAAAAGGTGGTAAAGCTGTCACTGTGTGTATTCACCATAAGAAATCCATGATTCCAGAGAAATGACTAATTGGTGATATAGGGAAGATTTCAATGACACTATCACCGTCACAATTGATAGTGGTGAGCAACAAACAACAATCGACCTGATCCCAAAAGTTGTCGGCCTGCACTCGGAACTATTCAGAATCAAATCCGACCTTGTTTCGAATCTTCATTCAAAGAGCGATCAAAAACTTACGGTCGATTTATCAGGACAGAAGGTAGATGCATTTGGCACTTTCATGTCATGGAATAAAACAGGGAAGCTCGAATCGTCGAACAGTCTCCCTCACATCGAAGAGAACGCTAAAAAAGAGGAAAAGCTCCGGCAGTTTCAGAAGCTTTGGGATCAACTGGTCGAATGCTATTTTCTATCAGAATATATCAAGGCTCCAGAGTTTGGAAATGCCGTGGTAGATGCCCTGATTAAAGCAATCAGGGATGAGGAAAAAGACCGTGCTGAGGATAATCCGGAGCCAGAAGAACCAGTACTCAAGCCTGAAGACACTAGCCCTGAAAATGACAATAACGATGGTGATATTGAAAGTGATAACGAAGATCACTGGGAAAGATTCCGGAATGACAGTTCAAGTACTGTTTCTAAAGTTGGGGGGTATGAAACTCTACCGTGCAAGTACCTCAACTTACTAGGGACCCAAGCGTATCAAATTCGGCGAATCTATGACAATACAGAGGCTAACTCGCCCCTTCGTCGATTGGTCGTGGATCACATATTGGAGCAAGCAGTATTCAGAAGCCCTAGTTACTACAACTTGAATGCAGTTATGCATACGGAGTATCCACCAGATTTCAGACAAAAGCTATTAACAGAGGTGGTCTTCTGCGCAGGTAGAAGTTACAATCGCCATAAAAATGTCAGTGCGATGGAGAGAGCTGACGCTCCTTGTGATTACTATCATACACACCGGGAGGGTATAAGGTGTCGGTGGCCATTTTCTCGCCGCCAGGAGCCAATGAATTGGTCTTAACAGCATTTGTTCTCAAGAACTGATCTGAGTGGTTTGTGGCAGAAACTTTTGACAATTCGACACTTCGATTTGGTTCCACTGAAGCCTTGCTTCTCTCTCGTGAAGGACTCTAGGCACGATAATCATACTATGGCTATCAGAATATGCAATAGAAAGGAGTGATATCTTAGTACACGGATTGAAGATGACGAAAATCATACATGGAGTACAAGTTAGTTTGCAAAATACGATATTTTAAATATGATTATGGCTATAAATTCCTCTCAGCTATATTGACCACAACTACGAGATCTGCATATTTTCGAATTATTTGTAAGATGTTTGCCAAGCTGTCAAAGAACAACTGCTTGAAAAGTGATTTCTGACAGCCATGGTTTATTCCTTCTTTGAATCAAAATTTCTTGTTATAAGTTTATGATTATTTATCTGTGTACAGATGTTGTCGTCTTGTTTTCGCATTGTAAGCCTTCTAATGAAACTTCCACAATATTGCGGAATAGATACATCAATTAAATCCAAAAGAATGGCAGCTAATGATCGATTACTGATTACTGCGGAAGCTTGTTAATTTATTAGAGTGATGTATTTCTTTTTATGAGGCAAAGAAGAAGATTTTATGGAAATCTAGTGCAAAATAGCTTAAACATTAGTAAGCTGAAATGAAACTTTGTTGGTTTTTAAAACTACAACTCAAAACTGTTATGTTTCTATTATTAAAATAGAAGTAGTGGAAATACAAAATTCATAGACTCGTAAATTTCAACTATATATCGAAGATATCAGAGTCATTTGGAGTACTGAGAACCTGAAATCAGGCACATCATATATATATCATTGAATGTTAATCTCACTAAGTAAACATTTGAATCCGTGTAACACAACTATAGGTATCAATAATAAAGTGAGAGACGTGGATATCATTTGCATGAAGTTATTTAGATTACTTGCTAGCTGTCTAAACATCCTTGCCTCGCCTTTCCTCTCTGAGTTATCCGGATAGTAAGATTCATCCCACAGAACATATAGCTGGAAAACTCCAGCTTGAAAACTCCAGCGTCAATCATTATAACAACCATATAGTTAATCGGGCCCAACCAAAGATCCAATTATCCAGCATCGATCATCAAGGCCAATGAAAGCTCTCTTGAGCGAGAAAACTATTCCTGTCTTCGAGTGCTCTGTGTCTAAACAGAAACACCCTATGATGCAATGTATGTATCTGCAAGAACAGTTCAAGTAGCTACTTGTATTTTCGTGGCAGTTTGAAAACCGAAACTGTCAAGATACTGTGGTGTAGATATTAGCATTTTCTCACACAATTCAAGTCCTGATAAAGTCGAAGAGGAGATGCAACGTACATACCAAGCACAAATATATCCTGATTAAGGGAGCTTTTCCTCAATGTGGTATTCTGCTGTTGCGTTACACCACGGGACCCGACCCAGATTTCCAGTTTGAAAGTGCAAACTTTTGAGTGATTTCTCAAGAAAATCTCCCATAAACTCCTCGGGCACCGACAGAGCGTCGCTGTCAGGCGCGAAAAACAGTATTTTGTCATCTCCCAAGGAGCATGGCGTGTTGTAATGAGGGAGTCAAGAATCAATTTCCTAAGAGGAGATGTAGTGACAGTTTGATTCCAGACAATAGTGATGATTTCATGACAAGAATCACATAAGGGCAAGATAGGCGTAACGCTATCTTTCAGAATGGTTTCGAATTCGCCCAGTCTTGCAATTAAAGCATCCATTATATGGTTTGTGTATTTCGGTGCCTGGATGTAGTCGGCCATCAGATAACAATCAATGAGTATGAACCATTGGGGCCTGAGCTTAGACACGCGTGTTTTTGGTTCGTCGTTTGGCTCAACATTGTCTTGAAAGCTGCTCGCATGCTTGATATCCCCTGTATTCAGCCATACCAAGAATATTTCAAATACCAAAGGTGATACATCTGGAAGATTGATCACGTTTTCGCCTTCAAGCCAGGGCTGAGCAGAAGCAGTCTTGAAATAGAATGATTGTGATGATAGAAGAGCTGCTGAAACTTTAACCCTTGTTTTTTGCCCATCTTCAGAGCCGATGACTATTGTAAGAAGTTTGCAATATGCTTCCCTATTTGAATGTTAGTTTTGAGACTTTCTTAAAGATTGATCTAGGTCTTACAAATCAAATACGACCTTTGAAGACATATTAAAATGTAGAAATTGTGCTGTCCGTCGATTTAACTAAGGTTAATAGCTCTTTGATGTTTAAATAGTACAGGTAGGAGTTCGTTTATTGAATGATCATCAATAAAAGATTTGTAGCAAGATAACACCAGGTTTGTGTAAGGTTTAGTTTAGGATGGTTACTGAGTTGAAAGTAATGTTTAAGTAGACTTTCGAAAAGTACACTAGATTTTTACCGAGCTTTGAACATGGAATGAATTAGTCGAACTCAATAGAAGATACAGCTAGATTGGATATATACAAGTGAAACAGAGATAGTATGGTGGTGAGTTAGAAGAAAAAGACAAGACTAGATGTTTATGTCATTCAACATTATGATTCACCAGAATGCGAAAAATGATTTATATTATACAGAGAATACATCAGCTGCTAACCAATAATTCAATCATATTTGTTAGAAGCAGGCCTAGACTAGAACTGCCTCAGGTACCAAGTGAATGTTAAAGCATGCTCTTAGTGCGATTTAGGCGAATTCTAGGCTCTTAAATACCTTCAGTTTTCTCAGGAATGATAATCAAGTTTTGCTCTTTTTCAATACACTTTAAGACATTTTGTACCTCCAAAGCAAGCTTTATAGTACAGTTTGAGCCCCATTTCTCGATATAAATCTACCCCCTTGTGGTAAAAAAAACTTTCCTCGACCATCTTCGTACCACAATACACCTCCACAAAAATTTTCAATCTCATCATCATAATCCTGACTAGTAATCATTTTTCCCAATATTTCACGAGCAATCATCCTAAGTACGAAAAGTCTGTACAAATGTCGGACTTACATTATCCTACCGCATCTCCAGCAATGGTCAAGGACATCATGAAAGAAGTCTTGGTTGTTCAACTGTGAGTTCTCTAATTCATTGCAGCAAATAAGTTTGGATTATGAATTCTAACTGACTCTATACTCAGTGATGACTTCAATGACACTGTTGAAGTGATTGTAGGAAAGGGTGAAGAGGAATTAAGACCTCGATTCGCAGCAAAAGTCTTGGCATTGAGCTCAGAATATTTCCGTGTAAAAGTCAGAAATCATTCATATGTACCGCACGCCAGATCTCAGCCTCTCAGCATTGATATGACCGAACAAAATATCGAAGCTTTGGAAGCTTTTTTTGCGTGGAACACAACTGGTCATGGTATTTGTGCGAAGAGACTTTCTGCTGTGACTGTGGATCGCGTTGAAGCGGTAGTAACTGCAGAAAAGCTCGATAAGTACAGGATTTTCTGGGATCAGCTTCTGGAATGCTACTTCTTGGCAGATTTATTGGGTGCTCCGGAATTTGGAAATGATATAATGAACGAGTTATTACGAGCAATTGATAATGAAGAGGCAGATCGAGCAAAGCTGGAACCAAAGTTCAAAGGCTATGCCACAAGAATGGGAATCGACAACTCAGAAGACAACCAAAATCAGGCCGAAGATGCCGACAATAACAACGATGATGAGGATGATAGCGATAGCGAGCCTGATGGTGGATTTGCAACATTATTTACAGACCCATTTGAAGAGAATCTCCCTCAACAAGAAAGTAGACAGATGCTTGGTACCTTGCCTTACCAGATCCAGCGAGTTTACTCCAAGACCAAAACAAATTCGCCGCTCCGAAAGATGCTTATGGATAAAATCATCAAACAGGGCATGTATGGTAGTGTTCACTACGAAAAGCTGCGCGGCTTGCTCAACGATGGCGTGGCAGGAGAATTTCACAAAGATTTGATTGATGAATTGATGCGGACTTTAATCATAGCCAACCAACCGAATGACATGGATGAGTCCCGTGTTCGGGCGGATACTCGGGCTATACGTAGATGCCTCTACCATGTCCATAGATTTGGGAAGAGGTGTTACGCGCTCGGTCTCGAGGATCCTGGATGGTAAAAATATAGTACTAGGCACAAATTCTAGGCGAAAGGGTCATTTCATACCAAAACCTAACCTATTTGATATTGGAAGAAAAGCCAACTAATAGATATTATAAATTTAAACTTTTCATAAGAATATATAATTATATCATCTTATACAAATAGGTGTTAAGATATTTTATTTAAAGCTCTGAATATTCATTTGAAATAAAAATATTATAAAAATCATAGAGATTGTTTATTTTTGGGGAGAAAATATAACTTGAAATATTTTCCAGCTTTATTTATTTATAGTATGATATTAAACTAATCAATAAGATTGAAATTCTAATATATTAAGCTTCAGTTTATAAATGACTTCTATCAATTTATATATTATAAGACTTATAATTACTATATATTAGTCGCTAGTAAATATAGTTTGAAATTTTATAGATAATCCAATGAATTGTTGATTTAATAATATTGTTTCAATTAATGACTTTAATAGAAAATATCAAATCGCCTAGATTTATACATAGTTAATATACTGGAGGTATAGGTAAGAATGACTACTCGAAGTTGATAAGAGGCTTATAGAAGTCAGATTTAGAGATAAAGCTACTGGATTAATATAGAAGTGAAGTATGGAGGAGGTTTCACATATTCCTTACACCAGATTTAGGGTCGAATTATCTAGAGAAAGAATACAAGTTCTATGTATATGAAACATCACTTTTACTCAATTGAAATTGAATTCTATGTTAAATTCATAATCAAAATATATTAATATTACAAAAATGACTATAACAATCACATTCATTGACTTTCTAAAATATTGCTGCGACTATTGAGAGATGCTTTAAAACTATTAAATCCCAATGAGTATAAAGTACTTGTGTTTTTAACAAACTAATTTAAATATAAACGAGAAATTGATGTATTAGACTCAAAGAAAACAGACAATAGTTGATTCTTTGATAATCTATTATTGTAAAAGAGTGGAAGGCGGTATAGGTTATATAGAGAATCCTTTATATAATATTATAAGCTATACCTAAGTATATACACACAAAGAACAAATAGAACTACAAAATATACAACAATAGCAAAATGAGTAAAGCAAATAAAGCAATAGGCATTCTCATGTAACAAACATAGGAGGGAATCAAAATAGGAGATAGGAACTGAATTGTGATTTCTAGGCTATCTAAAGATGGTCTATAAATACTGGCTACCCGAGGTCACCTGATTGGTGGATCGCGTGATCCGATCACATTATCATCTGATATTCAGAGTCTCAATTGCTTTACACTATGTAAAGTTACTAAAGAAAGACAATTCTATAAAGTACTAATGAACACTATGATTAATTTTTAACATAGTACCTATGACTCTTCAGGATTACATAAATTCAATCGGATTCTCGTCACATTAAAGATATCAGTGGAGGATATCAGGCTCTGGGGTATCATTAGCATGGTTGGCATGACGTCAAGCAGAGAGAATAAAAGATTTCCAACAGAGAAACATCTAAGAAATAAGGACGTCAATCCAAGTTTTCAATTTGAGCTGAATTTCTAGTGGTATTCTAGACATTTTAACCGTATCTAACCCTAAAAATTGAATACGACTGCTTAAATCATATAGCTTGGCTGTATTGCAACGTACTATGTGGACTCTGTTGTATTGTTGACTTTCTCCTCCTACCGTAACTCCCAAGAATAACTATTTAGTTTTCTTCATCGCCCACTGGTACCAAATCCTTTACACTTACATCTCACTTATTCAGGTTAACCTCGCGAAAGTCCACATATCTCATAAATTTCCATATCACATTATCATTTCTCGAACGAAATTATTGAGAATTGTTTTGCACTTATCTAAAGATTTCAGTAACTAATTATTCTCTCAATTTCATCGATTCATATTAATATGGCCGCCAATGGACAGGGGGCAAATCCGGGTATTGAAAACGACTTCGGTCTCATACCTTGGCCTCAACCTACCACGGCAATGTCGCAGCTGGACGCATTGATTGCAGACACAGATGACGAAACTCTTGCTAGAATGGGCGCAAGACTTGAAGCTTATATACTAGCAGCTAGAAATCGACCACTTTCTCGTGAAAACGTACTCAGAGTATCTAGGATTTTGGCTACGACACAAGCTCAACCACCTGCTAAGCCAAAAACTGAGCAGAGTGCTTTGGTACCACTTAATGGAGGTTATGATATGTAAGTTTCCTTCAGGATAAGTCCAAATTGGTAGTTAGCTAATGTTAGGTGTAGTGACGACCAAGAAAACTTCAACAAAATCGTGTCCGTCAATGTAGGAACTGGAAAACAACAAGTCCAATTCACGGCAATCGCTGCAGTATTGGCTGCACAAGCCGACTTTTTCAAGCCTCTTTGTGCTAAGATATGGAAATGTGGCCGTGAAGGTATCATCTCTTTGGAAGATTATCAGCCTGAAAGTTTCGAAATCTTCATTGCATGGCTTTACACCAAGGATATCAGACATGCCAAATGTATTGTCAAAAAACCTACCGGTTACAATCTTTACTTTCTGAAACAATACTATAAGCATAAATGGTTCCAATTGCTTCATTGCTATTTTCTTGCTGATTACATCGGAGCACCTAAATTCGCCAACTATATAATGGATGGATTTGTTTTCGCCTATAGAAATTGGGTCACTTATGGATTTGTAAAGTCAGCAAAAGAAGCAATTTTTGATAAGACAGAGGAGATCCAAAAGTTGGTGGATAGCAACACAGTCGAGTCATCACCACTACGAAGCCTGATCAAGGATATACTATTTCCTTCTATTCAAGTGGGACAAGTACCTGTCACCGCGCACCCACTTCCGACAGCCCCTCCTTCTTCTCATAGATTCAGACGAGGACTTCATAACCTCTTATTGCCGAATCCGCTACCTCCGGCTCAAGGATACGATACTCAATTTTTGAATAATGGAACAGCTCTGAATCCAAGTTTTCATCCTGGTCATCCACTTTTTTCTCAAGCTTTTCCGCCAAACAATTTGAATCTACCTACCGCGCCACCAACCCAGCAGCCTATGCACAACGCTGCCCCTTCATTATCCCCAGATATTGGACCTGCTCCTGTTTTCAATCCTTTTTATCCACCGCCAACCCATCCTCAAAATAATCCAACATACTACCCAATTCATCAAGGGGCTCAATTTCACGCCGGAATCAATCATATTCACCTCTCTCATCACACTCATCACCCGCATCCCCATCCCCCTTTCAATATTCCCCTCGCCCGAGTCCATCCCCACAACCCCCAAACTCAATATCCATCTTCCACACCAATGCCCTTCCCACCTCGACCTACCCTTCGTTCGCGTTTCCTCACGGCAATGAGATTGAGGAAGGAAGAAGAGAAAATCGATCCGGAAAGCGTTGCGATCGAGTTCGAAAAATGGAAAAAGGCGACGATGGTTTGGATGAATAAGAGATGTAAATATCATATTCATGGTGAGGGGAAAGATTGTAGAGATGACAAGTAAAGTCTGGGTTTCTTGAGAGAGTTTTTACGAAGAGTGTGTTGATTAGATCAAAGTTTTGGGGTGGTTTGAGGGGTTTGGTCTCGTTTTGTTGGAGGCGTGAGTGGTTGAGATAGATACGGTCAGGAACATATGGAGTAGATTTGTTATACAGAGCTATCACCTCAATTGAGTAGATAGTAGATATTATAATATGAGCATTTCATCAAGCAAATCATAATATATACTTTAAATCATGTGGAACTAGTCAAAACTCAGGCAATGAAACAATTGATTATGTGTAGAATTATTATATTAGTAAATTGACTATAATATTGTTCTGTTATATTGTAGGTCATGTAAATAAGAATAGGTTATATTTAGATAATAAAATTGTCAGAAAAAGGTATTTTGTTACTAGCATACTGCTTAGTATATCATATATAATATGATTTCCAACAAAAATATTGACTTAATCCAGTGGTCGCAATGGGTGGGTTTTATATAAATATTCGAATACCTATCCCCAAACCATTATTAATGGGGGACTAATTAGAGGCCCTAATACCCGTCCATTGAAAATAACTAAAATCCCTGTTAATATCTATGGGTAATTATAGGTATCTGTTATACAAATATATTTGTAATTTATATGTATTTTCTATACAAAAATCAAACAAAATAGTTTTATTTTTAAAATATATATATTGGATTTTATAAATTGATATATTTTGAAGCTGAAATATAATAATAATCTTTATTCTAAATAAGAAAAATTAACGGATTATATAGAGAATGAAAATCCCCGTCATATATATGCTTTGGCTGTTTAATCTACAAAAATAAGGTCCTAATACCTATAGCCAACCATTGATTAATAGGGATAGTTTTTTCTATCCCCGTAGCTACTCATAACCGCAGATATTTGTAGCCAGCTGTACTACCCAAGCCACCCATTGCGACCATTAACTTAATTATATATGAGTGACGCTAAGAGGTTCAAGGAATAGTATGAAATGAATCGATTATCGATACTAGAGAATGATAAACTAATATACAAAGAATAAAGTGAGACTGTCTTTTATAGTCCCATCCGATAGGACCAAAGACCTTGGAGAAGAAAGTGCCCTGACTAGGTGTCGGCCTGAGGCCTTCAAGGCATGGTCGTCCTCTATGTAAACGCCGGAATTGAGTACTACTATCTCACGATTTTATTAGAGAAATTAAATCAATTATATATAAATCTATAAATATTGTGATCACAGAACGAAACTTTAGCTTTCAATTACTCGAAAGCTTATAGCGAATCATATTTCATATAAGGATTGAGATTAGTAAATGAATCATAAAGACTTATTGAAAATACTCAATTCGGGTCTATTATTTCGCTTACGTAGAGGTCGTTATAATATAAAAGGTCTAACTAGTCTTTCTATATCCCTAATATTAGAGAGTTAGAGACTTAAAACTTGTCTCAATTTCCAGTATTTAAACTTTTATTTTCATTTATTAATTTATCTATAATAGAACTTCCTATTATTACCTCAAAGTGAATATTTCCATTAGAATATATAAAACTTCTAACTATAAGCGACCTTCTATGACTCGATTAAACCTCTTCATCTAGTCAAGAGGCGATGATATATCATTACATTTGAAAAAGAAGATCGAAGTTTTCTAATAATAAAATAATTTCTTTTCATTCCAAGACCGAGGAATACTGTAGAGGTGTTGAGTAGAATAATACATAGGAGACTATAATATATACAAACCATACTTTGTTTTTTTATTAAAGAGTATCTACCATCGCTTCAAAAATAGTATACAAATATATTCTATATACATCTATATATTAACCTTTTGATAAATCTCCCTGGATGAAAGAAGGGTCTCTTGACTTAAAACACAATGAGAAAAAACAGAGTCCCATAAATTTTAATGAGATGCGTATAAAGCAAAAAAAAAAAAAAGGCGTGACACTTCTACTATTTGACAAATCGTTCCAGCTGTTAATAGTAATTTTGGTGACTGTAAACGCGTTATTTACCATTCGCAGTTTCACAATGCAATAAGAGATTCAGATCTGAGGATTGAAATGGAATAGAAAGACCCTACACCCATTCATTAAAAGATATAAACTATCCGGACCATAACTATCCCACTAACCCACAAGTCTCCGCCTTCACCCCTTCTACGTCCCACCCCAGCAATCAACCCCCCACCCCCTACTCAACCACCGACGCATCCGCCGCCACCGCAATCGTCACCTCCCTCCCCCCCTCCGCATTCCTCATCTCCCTCGCCATCTGCACCTGACACTCCATCCTCTCCCTCTCACTCCCATGCTCATGATACACACAACCCTTATCCCTCGCCCTCCACCCGCGATCCCTGGCCTCCTTCCCAATCTTCGCATACGCGGCCAACAAATCCGTCAAAAATTCCATCGGCACCGAAAGCTCCCCCGCGCCGGCAATCAGTACACCGTAACTGAGGGGCTGAGCGTAGTATTTGGGATAGCGGATGGAATAGGTGGTAATCATATCGATGAGCATTTTGCGCAGCGGGGAAGCGGGATTTGTGGATGCGTATAGATGGGAGATTTGCGATGGGGTTCCTCCGAGGATGTTTCTCGCGTCGGGGGGGAGTAATTTGGGTTTCTGATTCGGATTCTCGTTTTGATCTTCGGTTTGCGCAGTGGGTGAAATTTGTGTTTGATTAGATAGATTATCGGGTCCTTCGTTTGGGACTTGAGATAACCGATCGATCAATGCGTCATATTCCGCCGTTCCCGGATTCTCAAGAATATTCTCATCTTTCTCATCCTCCAATTGTCGTCGATGAGTCTGCCATCCACATTCTTCTTTCAGCGCGCAAACCATCGTATCGAGAACCTTATTCGCGAATTTCGGCGCGATGAGAAATTGAGAAAGCTTGTAACATTCAATCATCTGGTCCCAAAGCTTATTATACTGTTTGATACGTTCGTAAACATCGACGCTCGTAATCCCCACGAATTTCGCCGCGGATTTCAACTCGTTGGTTGTGTTCCAGGATACGAAGATGGAGAAAGCGTCGATTTGCGCGGGAGTGCGACAGGGGAATGGGATGTTGTTTGTGCGTTGGAATTCTTGACGAAGATGCCGGATGTAGGGAGGGGTGGTGTCGGGTGTTGTGGGTGTGTCGGGCATGAATATGCTGCGGAAAAAGAGGGAGTTCATGCAGAAGACTGCGAGGGGCCAGGTTACGCGGAGAGGACGAGAGGGAGGTCCAATGGTAACGCTGATTAGGTCATTGTAGTCAATTCTATGGTGTGTTAGTTTAGTTGAGGTGGTAAATTAAGCGAAACTTACTTTGAAGAATCTATGGGAGTTAAAGGAGTATTTTTGGCGACCCAGACTGTGTTTGTGATTGTATAGAGTCCTGAGATTGGTTGTGTTGTCCCTTCACGAAAAAGTGAAGCATAAGATTCTGCTAAATCTGGCATCGTGATTGCGTTACCGATTTGGTGAAAGGTGTAGTCTGTGGGTGATGGATTTCTGTAGATTTTATGATTGATTTGTGAAGATATGGACAAAAATCTCTAAAGGTTGATATTTCAGAATTTTGGGAGTATGGTTAGAACCTTTATGATAAAAGGAATCTGGAAGAACTGTAAGAGCTCTTGCTCCTTATATCTTCTATCACTTACTACCAATACGGTTTCTATTGAAGGGAAGTACGGCTGGTACCTAACAGTCACGCTAAATACCTTTTTAAATACTACAATCCCTATCGTAGCAGTGCACATATATAAGATCATCATGGCTCAATCCTAATTTTTTTATGCGAGTTTGTAGCCAGTACTGTTAATCATAGTATTGACAGAATTCTCTCCATAAAGTTTTCAGAGCGACTGAAAATACATCAAAAAAGCCCATATCATCAGAACAGCCACTTCCATTTACTTTCTCCATGCCTTGAGCGCAGATCAAAAACTATAAACTAAAGCAATAAACCAACTATTACGCAAAAGGAAAGTATATGCTTCAGAATATATAGATTATGTGATTTAAAGAAAGAAACTCGTCTAATATAGTTGATTCGTGATAAATATTATTCAAAGAACCAACACCTAATTAATACTAAGAATAAACCCTCAAATCCACCTCTCAAATATCAACAACTCATTTCAAATCCCTCAACCCCTATTTATTAAAACCCAAAACTCAAAAACGAATCCTCACCACTTTATATTATTTTCCAAATCTTTATTCAAAATTTCTTTTACACATATCTTAATTTATTCCTAATCAACTACTAAAAAAAGGAAACCTCAAATTATAATTCAAAAGAAATTTCTTTCATCCCCTAAATAATATAATATTTATACTTATAAATATAATCTTAAGTTTGAGTTTAATATATATATAAGGGGGCCAGCCCCCAAACCCCCGATCCTCGCTTCGCTCGAGTTTTATATTCTTGAATTGTGGTTACTATAGTATTATAACTTACTATAGGAACATAACCCAACTCAACCCAACCCAATCTACTTACTTACATCTAAAACATACACCTACACCTTTCTCCCAATCATCTCCTATCTCCTATCTCCCTGTTCCTTTTCCAAGTTATCCTTTCTTTAAAAAATAAATAAAATAAACTCGCCCAACTTACACTACCTAACCCACCCAACTCACCTAAATAAATAAATAAGATCCTTCCCACCTCGCACCCTTTACCTTCTTAACTCTAACTCCCACCAAAGAGAATTCATTTCAGGAAAAATATGATGAGAAGAACAAGAAGCAATAACATCTATGAATAAAACCTCACCTCACCTCAAATATATAAATTTCAAGGTGTTATTATGGGTCGTTTCTTTAACCTTGATTCATTAAAAGAAAAGAAAAGAAAAAACTCACCAATTGGTATTCCTTTCCTGGAATGGATTTATTCATTAATACCCTGCTTCCTCCCTACCTTATCAATTGAATGTCAAGAAATTTATCGAGAAAAAAACAAAACGGAGGAAAAAATTCTATTCTCTACTTCTCTCTCTGTGTATCCATTTGCGTCTACTCTCTCTACTATTCTCGTATATCTTCCACCGTACCATCGTGAATGTAGTGATGTAATGTATCTCTATTCCATCCATAACAGCCCCCCCTCTCTCTCACACACTCTCAAACTATGAGAAACCCCATCATAAAAATCATTTCCCTCAAGTCAACCAATCCGCCGCATTCTCCAAACATAGCCCAATAATTCCAATCCATTTCTCCGCATTTTCATAATCCTCTGCATCAATACTTTCTACCAAGCCCGGGAAAACTGCACCTGCATACCCAGTCCATAATCCCGGTGCAAAAACAACATGTTTAAACCATGATCTACCATCTAATCCTTCTTGGTATAAGAACTTTCTCTCCAGATACTTGTATTTCTCATTGACATTTCGAATTTGATTGTAGAGTTTGATTTTAGATACTATTTTCCACCATGGAATATTTTGGCCTATTTGTTCGGCGAGAATGGCGGCAGAAGAATCGTGACGAATTGCTGCCTCTTTTAGTGCGGTAGCACGATTGTGAAGACCTTTGAAAGAAATTTTAAGACTGTGAATGTCCCCCTTGGTATCGGTATTGGAGGGACGGAAACGAGCTTCTTCATCTTGTTCTTCAGAAGAAGATCCAATCAAGATTGAATTCAATTTCGCTTCGGTTTTGCTAATGTATCCTTGTAATGCATTTGCATAATCGGTAGCATTGAAAGCAATAATTGGTGTTTCTGCCATCTTGGCAGTGTAAAGTGCCCAAATCTTGGAGATTGCTTCATGATAATGGAATCCTGGATCTCCATAGGTATCCATCCAATGAAATGAATCATAATTGGAATGATAATGGAAGACAGCTCCACCACCACCTTCATGTTTATTATCTGGTCCAAATCCAAGATCGATTGATGGGATACCAGCATAATCTTGGAAAGCTGTAAAGTCACTACCACTTCCCATTGTACTAATAGCTCCACTCCAAACGTCACCAACAGTTTGTCCTGGAATTGTTTGATTGGGTGACTGAACCAAGCTTAGAATTTCACCCAAAGCTTTGTTGTGAAGAGGGCTTGCTGATACTCCAAAAGTAGGTCCACTAGTACCAACATCACAGTTGATGTAAGCAACATTAGCATTGCTGAGCCAAGGTAGATATTCCTCCACCCATTCTGTTGACCCAACTAAACCATATTCTTCACCATCCCAACTTGCAAATACAATGGTACGTAATGGTTTCCATCCTTTGGAGACAGCAACACCAAAACTTCGAACCACTTCATTGAGAGCTGCAGAACCACTATTCGGATCACCAGCACCACCCACAATCCATGCATCATGATGATTTCCGATGACAATAACTTCATCTGATAATGTTCCATTAATTATACCAATCAAATTCCAGATAGGTGTGGTGACGTATTCAACATCATTGACAAGGTTGAGAACGAGATTATCTGGTGAGGGACCAATATTGTAACCAACTCCTTTGTAGGCCAAACCAAGATTTCGATCCCACCATTTATTTAAATCTTTTGGTCCGGGTCCGATGCCATTTAGAGATTTGAGAATAGGAAAAGCATCGACGTAAGAAATTGGAAGCGAAGGAATGGAAGGAATTTTGCCATCGACAGGTTGACGTGGAACTCCAGGTTTTGAAGGATATCCTATTGTGGTTCTAGGATAGTTAGCCTGGTGTTATAGATCTTAATTAAACATGACTTACGGATCTCCAGGAGCAACACTAAGGAATTGAGCACTTCCTCTTTGAACACTAGTTGGATTTCTGGCTGGTCCATCTGGATATGCAATAGCTCCATTTTCCTCAGTGTTCAGTCCATCATCACCCGGATCACTGAAAAGAACAGTTCCCACCATTCCCAATTCTTGCGCACGCTTGATTTTGAGTCCACGGAAAATTCCACCATATCTTGCAATAGCAATTTTGCCTTCCAAACTAACATTGAGTCTTATCAGATCTTCAAAATCTCCGTATGTACCATAGTTAACATAGACGTATGGTGCGGTGACATTTCCGTATGCAGAGTATCCATGAAAGGTTGGAATTCTAGTATCTAAACCAGTCGTATCGTCCTCTTCTAGAATATCCTCTTCCAAGCTGGCTTCGAATTTGATCTTTAATTCTTCAACAGAACCTTTACTTTTCGACTTTTCGTACAAGGCCAGTCGATGACCACGAGGATAATTGAGATAAACATCATATGAAATGACTTCCGACTCAATGCCAAATTCCTGCCATCTTTCTTGAGTCCAAGTGACCTGACTTTTGTTTGTTCCAGCTACGTGTGGCCCAGAGGTATAATATTTACTCCATTCTCTTGCTTTGGCTGCCTTTGGTGTATCGAGTAATATTTGTTGAAGTTCTTCGTATGTGATGGGACCAGATGAATGTCCATGAGGTTTATCGTGATGCCAATGTCTATGGTGTCGAGGAATAAAGGTTAGTGGTAGTAGGAATAGGAAGACGGCGACAATTAAACAACAAGTTGCGGCGATGGTAAAGAATCGACGAATGGTATTATGTTGATATCTTTGTCGTGGTGGACCAACAATGACGGTGATCAAGGGAGTACGCTCATTCCTCTCCATCTTCTTTTCATCTAGGATTCTACCCATGATGAAGGTTAGTGAGAGATGAGAGATGAGAGATAGGATGAAAGAGGAAAGAAAGAAATGATCAATTAAAACATTTCCAAGTTGAAAGGGGATGGATGGATTGTGACGATAAAGTCAGTACTTATTGCGTTATCTGAATGTTTGACCAACACCCTCGGACAATTATATCATATATGCGGGGGTATTATCAAGGAGCTACTGGTACGAGTAGTACCTAGGTAGTATTCACTTCCCATAGGCTAAAGAAGAGCTTCCCTTTTGGGATATGTGATGCTTGTTTTAACTGAAGGTGGGAACTGACTGATAAGAAGATAGAAAAGCGGAGAAGAGAGCAGCCGAAGATAAAGGTATCAGAGGGAAAGAGAGGAGAGGAGAGGAGAGGAGAGGAGAGGAGAAGAGAAGGATGTTCAAAGAGTGGGATAGAGGGATATATGATACATGTGATTGTTTGAAGTGAAGATATATAATGTATGTTGGATACTATTGCCCTTTCAAATAACCGGTAAAGCATGTACAGAGTATTGTTCTCTATCAGAAGACTGATCCAAGTGATGGACGCCATGTGGCGTTGACAAGGCTGACAAACCAATGATTGTTCAGTCCCTGGTAAGGTTAAGCCACACTCCACGATTTCTCATTGATCGATCCTCCAACCACAAGTGGGACAAGAATCTACAGAGTGATTAATAATCATTGGGGCAGATGACAGACTCATCACGTGATTATAACCCTCTTCCGATACTCGGCCTGGATAGCCTGGCAATCCTGGAACTTTTCTTCCCCAATCAAATTAATTAATTCTTCACCATTTTTTCCAATTGACCAATGAACATCCATACAAATTCTTCATTTCAATATATTTGTCCGCATTTAGCTATTCACACATGATCAATTGTATAAAAACCGTATTAAATCCATAAAATACGAAGAATGTAAAAGTGCAGCATTGATATATCATTGGCCCCACCACCACCACCTGATTTTGACTTTTTTTCTTTCTTAAAGCATGACTTACTCTTATTTATATTGACTTACTGACTTACTGACTTACCTGACTTCTCTTGTATATATTGGCTTATATATCTTCAGCTTGCTTTCGTTATTCTCTTCTTTATATCCTCATTACGATGTATTGAGACTGTCGTCCTCTCAGTTGTATATCCTCCTCTACACTCTCAACCCTATATCGTTCTACCAAACCATCCCACGGTATTGTGGTTTCCATGCTTGCTGCAAAAAAAGACCCGTAGTTCAGAGGAGGCTGAGAAAGTCATCTTCCCACCATCAATATGGTCAAGAGAAAGAATTCAGGTCCAGCAAAATTGCCCGTGGCCCAACTGACAATTCTTGGTAAGCTTTCAGTTCGTCTTGTTATATTTACATACGTCCAGCAGATCTTCCAATCGTTGAAAGTTTCTTCGTTGTACAGAGTACGTACTCTGTAATAAGGGAAAGTCATGATTTCTTTCGGGAGGCAGGTTAATGCAAATGCAGAGTACCCCGCCATACCATGTAGCATTGTCACCCAAAAGTTCTACTCTTTACGAAGATCATGCAAATGGTCAACCCAGTTACATTCCTATTGAGAAGGATCAATTGATTATCTCTCTCTCTATGGTCGCTGTTTCTCTTCCTGCAAATGTGATTGGTATAGATTTTGAGGATGTGGTGGCCTTTTCCATTCAATTGTGATTCTTTCAGGCCGGGCTCTGCCGGTTATATCATTCCGCCTTCACTATCACAACAATTGTGGCGTAGACCATCCGTCAAGAGTTCAATCGGCAGCCTTTGATACAAATAACATCCATTGGTCAAATCCTAATACTAATTTTATTAGCAATATGTAGATTCGCAGAACCAGTCGCTCTAACTTCAGTCTTTCCATATCTAGTGAGTTTCGTGGATCTGCCTCGAATGTCATGTGACTAATCATTTGACCAGCCTGAAATGATTGAAAGTTTTGGTGTGGAACAAAAAGATGTAGCAAAATGGGCAGGTATAGCATCTGCTGTTTTCTCATTATCTCAATGCATGACAGCTATCATGTGGGGAAGAGCTTCCGATACATTTGGTCGTAAACCTACAATATTGGTAGGATTAACATGTACCATGATCTTAAATATCATATGGGGCATGTCAGTAACTTTACCTATGGCTATTATTGCTAGAGCACTTCAAGGAGCTTTTAATGGAAATGGTTTGTCTTTCTACTCAGATTTGTCCCTCGTAAGCTAATACTAAAATAGTGGGAATTATCCGAACAATGGTAGCAGAAATGGTTCCTGAGAAGGAGTTACAACCGAGAGCATTTTCGATCATGCCATTAGTATGGAGTCTTGGTTCTATATTTGGTCCATCTTTCGGAGGATTTTTTGCTACACCGGCACAGAACTTTCCAGGTCTTTTCGGGAATAATAGATTTTTCCTTAATTTCCCTTTTGCATTACCAAATATTATCGCTAGTTTCCTTTTTATGATTGGAATCACCACTGGATTTTTGTTTCTCAAGGTATGTTCAAATGATTGATTTGTCGCATTTCCATTAACAAATGATAGGAAACTCTAGAATCCAAGCGTAATGAGAAAGATTGGGGAGTAGAAGTAGGGAAGAAATTGGTTGCTTCTTCTAAAGTGCTCTGTTGTCAGCCTCGACCAAGGCATCATTCACCTGGCCACCCAGTTTACGATGAATCATCATCACTTCTTAGATCTACATCCGCTTCTGCATCAGATACTGCTGATACTTTGGGTGATAACTTTGAATCTTCCAAATCAAAAGCTCCAGTTACTCGTCCAAGTCTTCGAGAAGTATTCACACGCCAATCAGTCATCAACCTCATTGTTTACACATTTCTCGCCCTTCATTCTGTTTCTTATGATCAAATCCTTTCAGTATTCATGCATCATCCTCGTCAAATTCACGATCCATCAAATACCCAACTCCCATTCAAATTCTCCGGTGGTTTCGGTCTTCATTCAGGGAGAATCGGTACCATCTTTACCCTTTATGGTGTCGTGGGCGGCTTCATCCAATTTGTCATTTTCCCACCAGCTGCTCGCAAATTCGGTGTATTGAATTGTTTTAAAGTTTGCGCTGTAACTTTCCCTATCATTTGCTTCATTACTCCATATACAGCACTCATCGAATCATCAACTTGGCAACAAATTATAATTTTCGTCATCCTCATCGTTAAATCTTTCGCCGTCATCTTCGCTTTTCCTTGTTGTGTTATTCTTCTCACAAATTCGGCAGTGAGTCTTCGCATCCTAGGTACATTGAATGGCTTCGCAGTATCCATTTCGGCAATTGGAAGGGCAATTGGACCAGCCATGACGGGATCTGCTTTTACATGGGGTTTGAAGGAGGGATATATCGTCACTCCTTACTTTTTGCTCGGAATCATCGCGGCCATTGGCGCGATTCCCATCTGGTACTTGGAAGAAATGGAAGGATTTAGCAAAAGTGATACCAGTGATGACGAAGCAGAGGAAGAATCACTCCTCTTGCCTGATGACGAGGAAACGGGAAGTCTAGCAGGCGATGAAAGAATTCGAAGAGATCCAGATGAAGAAGCACTAGATATGGGAGAGGGCGCACCACTTTCCAAAGCTACGAGTAAGCAAAGACAATCAAGTGCGAGTAAAATTGATAGAATGGAGGATCATATGAGTAGTCCGATTGGAATGATAGGAGGGAGTGTGGGTCCGGGAGGAGGAAGAAGATTGAGTAATGGATTGGCGGTTAGTAATTTGGGACAGGGGACTGGAGGAACGAGTTTTACTTGAGGGGGAAGTGGATGGAGAGAGGGATTTTTTAGGCAGGGTCATTTTGCGGAACTTTGTGTTTGGGGATTTGATATATGTGTGAATGAAGATTAAGATGAAATGAGAATGAATTATGGGAATGATATATGATATATGACATTCATAATAGATGAACTTTATCAATGATATTAACGAGAAAACACCAATTTGGATTAAAATTGTTGGAAATCATATAATATATATGATATACTAAGCAGTATGCTAGTAACAAAATACCTTTTTCTGACAAAAATATCACTTAATTCTGATTCATCTAAGAATCCAAATCCTTTATAGATATAGATATACATATAAATAATACATAGCCCAAGCAAGAAACTAACTACCCCTCAAATATCTTAGTATCACATCTTCATCCTCAAAGTGTTTTAAAATAGAACAGTCCCCAAATAACATAACATAACACCAAAGCTCAATATGCGAGCGAAGTCGATAAAATGTGTTAATTCCGTATTCAATAAGGGAATTCCAAAGTTCGAGATCTTGTTGTGAAATTGCTAGATAATTGAGTATCTATATATGTTATTTACCTCGACTTTGAATCGGAATATGGTGGATTAGTGGGGATGAATAAATGCTTTGGTTTGGTTTGGTTTAGAAAATGTTTTATGCTTGTGGATTGGGGGGTTGATGGGGGGGGCTAGATGTCTAGTTTTTTTTGGGGTTGCCGAAGAATATGTATTGTGGGTTTGTGAATGGGATGGAGTTGGAGTTGGAGATGAGGAGGGGTTTGGGTTGGGGAGGGGGGATTGTAGTGTGTGTATAGATAGTAATATTGGTCGTCTATGATTATAAATCTGCGTTGTGAAGGATTGTTTGTGAATATTCATGTGAGTTGTTACAAAAGATGTTTGATTAAAGCTCATATTGTGTGAGCCAAGTCAGTTCAAAAAAATTGAGCTGAAGATCTAGATTGGGAATATAGACTTTGATCCCCAAACCAATTCGTGGGCCGAGTGTTAGAGAAATCCATCTTGTCTCTCGGAATACACGCAGCATCGTCTTGTCTTCTGGTCTCTCTAGAGAATGCATTCATGATGATACGCGTATCGGTATACAGACAGCCGCTCAAAATACATGTATCTTCCTGAGAAAAACATTCCACAAACACCACTATTCAAAGCGATCATTCACCACAAAACACCTTCAACTCCGACTCTCCCTCAATTCCAAAAAAATTATTCTCACAATCCAAAAAGCATTTTCCAACCCCCCCCCCCCCACCCTCAACGCCCACTCCTCGATCACCTCATCACGCCAATCCATATACGATCCTTCGGGGAGCTTCCCAGATGCAGAATCCCGAGAGACGCTCCCTCGACCTGCCCCGCACCACCCCTCGCACTTCCACTTTCCCACCAATACTCTCGATGACGGCTAGCACGGATGCATCTTGCTTGGCCCGGTAACTCTCGTGGTCGTCGTCGCGGTAGTAAGTAAGGATCGTATCGATAAGGATACGCAGCGTTGCTGTGATGATTTTCCGAATTGGGTAATGGGACAATGACGCGTTGGACGCGCAGACAGGGGACGAGGAAGTTTTGGAGAAAGGTCCACGTTCCTTGGTCGTTTTGGGAGAGGATGATACGGGAGCTCCATGCTGTGGATATGCTTGGCTGCTGGGAAAATTGCACGTCGCGGATTAGCTTGGCGGTGTGCAGTTGTCGGACTCAATCGTAGAGAACGGGGCTTGGGGTCGAAGGCCAAAAATCACCGTGGTGTTTTTATTCTTGGAATATTCGTCCACTATTCCCATATTAGCGTTTTTTCTGCCTCTTGTAAAGGAAAAAATAATGACAGACTATAAAGTGAACTTTACATCCGATTCGGCCAACTCTGATTCATTTATATCCGAGCGAGACATGTCATTGAGTACAGCTTTGTTCACTGCCATGAGTCCCGTCATATCATGAACATTGTGGCTTATTGTGGATGTTCGTTTTTTCAATTCAACCCCAAGTTCATAACTGTTCAGTCTCTCGACTATGCTTAACGCGTGGGTGTAAGCTAGCTTCTGGCCTCGGAGTGTTTGTAATAGACGGGGACCCTGATCGGCTGAGCAGAAGGCGTCGCGACCGCAAAACACAAATACCATCTGTCGGAGTTCATACGGCAGTCTCTCGAGAATACTGTCTTTGGGTGCAGGTTCGATGGTATGTTCTTTGGACCCCGGATTCGGATTCGATGGTAAGCTCTTTGAGTTCGGATCCAGTAATGATATCTTTGGAAATATTGTCGAGATCCTCAAATTCATCGACGGAATCTTCGTAATCACTAACGGAATCTTCAGAATCATCACTAGGATTCTCAAGACATCTTGTTCTGATTCCATATTCTTGAAGCTTGGAAATGGCATTTATGTTTTCCAGCTTGCGTTCAATATATTGGTCTTGAGTCCGAGACACCAATAGGCATTTCGACCATGAGGCATAGGGATAAATTTTTTCCATGATTGAAATATAGTATCAATATAAGTACTGAAATATGATAGAAAGAGTTGTATATTTTTCTACAGATAAAAGAAAAAAGCGAGAGAAGATTCAATTTATACATTTGTGCGATCCAACAATTGCACCGTCGTGAAACTATTTTAATTTCGAGCTTCGAGCAGAACTACTGCATATTAAGAGTAGTAATTCTCTATAACGCGAGTGGTCATCATGACCCATTTTTTAGGAAAGTAAATGTATGTCCTTTATGGAAAATCTCTCCATGAACTCTGTCATGATTACATGATGAGATGAGAAACTTGTGAAGTTTGATGCATCAGTTGTTGTGAAGCCGCAAGATTTCCGATGGACACTCGTACTCATATAAATTGTACGCGCAGGCGACTTTTTGGAAATGTGGCTTTGCTGTGGCCGAGGTCTGCATATTTGCTGTCCCCTAAATTGTCATCATAACTCGCTGCAATCCACCTTGATAAGAAAAAGGTTAGGAAGGTAATCTTACTTGATACAAACTGTATCCTATTTGGAAGAGCCAGCTTCATTTTGGTAATATCAAATCGTGTTCAAATACAAAGCTTTAAATGAAAAGAATTTGAGATAGAATTTGACCCTATAAGAGATTTGTATATAGGACGGTTTTAACAATTCGACTGAATAGTAACTCTAACCGTTGTTGATAAATGACATCTTAGTATCACATTAACTTCCATCTTTTACTGCTTACTGATGTCAATTGTTCATTTGTTTTCCGAGGATAATATGCTCTGATTTTTTCAAAGTATTTCGCTTGGCGTTAGGTATTTATTCTGGAAGTATAGAGCAGGGTAACGGGATACCTAACCCTCGGATAATACTATCCTTGCACATGATTATAGAAGTACCATCAATCGAGAAACACGCATGAATGGATTGGAATTGTATGAGATTATTATCTTGCATTGAGCGATATTATCAGTCAATCTCAATGCCTAATTTAGTCATGACTAAACATCTACCGCGATACCTATAGCTATGATTCACGTCCATAGTGCCTTCATTCCTGTTCCTCCGATCGCTCATCCTCCAGTACCACAGCTACCCATCAAGATATCCTTAGAATTCCTCGGAAACAGAGCTTCCACTATCTTCTCCCTTGCCCTTCCCCTTCCTAGCCTTAACTCCACCGCGATGATTCTTTCTCTTCGACTTTCCAGTCGCTCGGCCAGCTCCTCCTCTAGTATGCTCACGTCTCTGTTCCAACTTCTTGACTCTAGCCTCATCGATCTTCCAATCCTCCATGGCGTCTCTATATCCCTCATAAGTTTGATGGAGGGTCATTACAAAGAACCAGATAATGATCGGCCCAACGATGATAAGATATTGAGGGGCGTATTTCTTGCAGCATAACAGAGTTTTGATTATGATAGCGACATATGCGCTGAAGCCGACGAGATGAAAACCTGCTTCTTGGAAAGCAGTGGTGGTGTGGGGTTTGATAATTGAGGAGGACATGGTTGTGAATGCTAGAAGCTTTCGGAAGGAGTTCATGTGGTGGGTGATTGTATGGTAAGATGGGTTGTGGTTTTGTGTTCTTAGAGTATGAATGAAGTTTTGTGATGGAGATTTTTTAGCGGCTTGGAAGTTGGAGAGAGCTATATACTTAACCGTTGTTGAGGTGCGCTCGGGTGGTACAGCCAAATGAGCATGGACTTTTGATCTGAACTAAGCGAGGTTTTAGGGGGCCGTACTGCACGACGATGTACGGAAGATGGAGAATTCAAACTCATGAAATTTGGAGTGATGGTACTGTTTTTATTGATAAGATATTTCACGAATGTTATGCATTCAAGGATTTAAATCTGTGTCAGGTTGAACCTCATGAGATATAAATTTGGATGTTCAGGTTGCTTACTGTAAGTCGGGTACCCTACTTTCCGGCCACCATTTCACACCAAAAATGACCATTTTGGCCTATTAATAACTTTCTCAATATTGAATAGTATTATAGATTTTAAAAAAATTAAATTTTGTACAAGATTTGTATATAAATTCATAAAACGAAATTTGAATCTTTTATAACTCTTTATAAAAAACAGCGAAAAATCTGAAATCTTCAACATCTACTTATATCTTTATAATAAAACTATAATATAAATTTCAAAGAATTATGTCAATAAACAAGAAAGTTATTAATAAGCCAAAATGGTCATTTTTGGTGTGAAATGGTGGCTGGAAAGTAGGGTACCTGACTTATTAAACAAAAATTGATTTCTATTTATACTTCTGTACAAACATCTCGGCCAACAAGTAAACTTGTCTCTTGTACATCTTTGGATTCATTTATTCATGATTCAGATTAACAAGAGAACAGAACGCAGTACTAACTAGTAGCGTCCAGATCGGCCAGCCATAATCATTCTGTCTAACAATTTAGGCGCACTCCTCCCTCTGCTCGCCCTGGAAACCATTCGACCAGTTTCGTCAGTTCACTGGTCGATTTATTTCCTTTACCTCTCGATTTGTACTGATGAAGCCTACAGTATGGAGAAAGTAGGCCATCCACTAGAAATCTGTCTCTGGTGCATTGCCCATTGGTGTAGAATATAGCATATGGGCTGCTTGATAACCGTTCGGCAGAACATTTGTTGGGATTCCAGTTCCTGCAATACTTATCACACTCTTCACACCATTGATATTTTTTATTGGAGTAAATAGGGTTGAGTGAGACACATCCTGGTCTTTGACATGTCGGCGCTAACATTTGGTTTATTTGGCGCTGGAGTTCTGCAGCCCCAAATGTTTCTTCTATCATCTGGGGTGTAGCAGGCACAAAGCTCCTTGCATAGCTTTGGGAAGATGTTGAAGGTTGTGGGCTCTTTTGCACCAATCCCTGAGATGGCGGAGCATTAGAGTTAGAAGTTTGAAAATCATTTGACTGGAAAGGGGTCGAAGTTGAATTGGTAATAGTCTTCATGTGATTAAGAAGCTCAAGGTCCTTATGATTCACGTGGGATGTCTGAGATAGGATGGGAAGTTGATTTTCCTGGCTATCATCCATGTATTGAACATTAGGTGTATGATTCGTGAGCTGAGTACTCTGCTGTGACTCAAAGCTTGGATTAGGTCGAGATGACCATGATTCAATAGAATTAGGTGCTGAGTAGATGGGTGCTAGCTCATGATATTGTAATTGAGAAGGAAATGGGGCCATCATTGTAGAAAGAGAGGTGTATAAAGTGTCACTGCCTATTTGAGTATCAGACTTGTAAATGCTTATGCCAAATTCAAACTCCAGCTCAGTTAAAGATTCTGACTTACTGCTTGGAGGCTGATATTGAGCCACTATATTTGTGTTGTTGGCAGTGACCTCTGAATTTTCAACGTATCCGCCTGTGAAATCACTGTTGAGTGGCCTTTCATTGGCGTAGATTTCCCCAGTATTAATTCTTTGGTATGTACCACTCATAATTATATCATCGAAGGTGTCTTCGCAGATTGAAGCATTGTCAAGAGCCTGGCTTTGATGTTCACTAGCTCGATCGGATTGACCATGATCATCATCATTGCTTCCAGTATGATGGTAGCTCGAGAACATGATGAAAGAATAACTATATATGCCTTATGAGTTATATGCTGAGTGTTTTCAAAATTGTTTGCTTCATGGTGGAAAATTCTGTGAAGAGGAAAACATCATTAGCTCAACCATGAATGTCAGATAGTCAGTTGCGACTGGGCCATAGTCCCTTCCTCATCAGCAGCTTCGTGGTGACGACCCAAGCAACACAATTTCTGTTTCGATTTCTATGATTCTGAATTTGGAAGTATCAACAAGTAAGAGAAGTTACTAGGAATGGCAAGATGGTGCGAGAAATGAGCAAATATTGTAAATGTTATTGACTAAAAATTGACATATTTTCAAAAGTGTACGAATGAATGTCACCGGAACTCCTAGATGCTCAAGAACAATCACTCTTTAATTGTCACAAGATTCGGAGATCCAATATGATAGATTCTAAAATATGTTTACAAAGAATCAGCAAAAAAACCCTGTTCAAAGTGTTGTCCCGCAAATATAATTCACCATTTTGAATTGGATTCCTAAGAATTATCATACCCTGACTTGTCATCCCAGGTAATTGCTTGGTGGAAATGATACAACAACAGTCAAGATTCATGGAACAAATAAAATTACTGGCAATGAACATAATTCGCGACCGGCCGCTACTCTTTCGACTTGACTTAAGGACAAGGACTCGTGACTGTCATTTTTAATGCTTGAGTCGCAGTACAGATTTTGTGTGCCTCTCTTCTGTTCATTCCTTCTTTTTTCTTCTCTTTCTGTACCGCCAATTATTACACCAAAATCGGCTTCTGGGTGACTGAAATGAAGAAGCATCTTCACCATCTTGTGACACAATGTATATCAACTGCGCTCGTTTAGTCATGCCCGTATTCACACCATACCAGCAATACATCAACTTGTTTTCTAGGGAAAAATCGTTGTCTTTATCGTAATCGGCAACGTATTGTTTTGGGAAAACAAAATGTAAGCTCTCAAGCTGATTTATGAGTAGAATATTCCACATAATAACCCATCAACCGGGGAACTTTGGCACGCAAGCTTAGATAATAGCTACCCCTTTTCAATCCCAAAGAACTGTGAACTGTTTTGGCTTCGGTTGGAGTTTCTCGGTAATATTATTTGCGATATTTATCCTTGAATTTCATTGATAGTATAAGTCAATCATGAGATTTCTCACAGAAGATATATTTCTAATTATTCCAACTAAGTCCTCGTCATATTACTATTCGGTCAATCCACGTACGTTTTGCATAAAGCATAGTCGAAAAAGCAAAGGTTTCTAGGTTTCTCTTGTTGAATTATCTTTTATCGTTCAATGCATCTTGGGATCGAAATTGTGGTTCTATTCGGCAGGTAAAGTATATTGACACATGGTTGCAGCCAATTTGTACTGTAAAAGGTGAGACTGGAAGCTTTTGAATATTAGTTATTACACGTTCGATATTCACCGGTCATATAGTATTACAAAGTGCGATTGGAGAACGCAAAGCTGAGTTGTTTTGTTCCTGTACGCTTGACTGATGGTTGTAACTTCTAAGTGTTGATTATTCTTGTATCTTTGATGCAGTCATCAGCTTCGTTTAAGTTGTGCTTGATCCAACATTATTTTTACATATTCTAAAACACACTGACAGGTGAAATACATCACTTCAAACCCAATCAAAACCAGCTTTACAAGATGTCGACTCACGGCGACTCTCTCGAGTGTTATAGCTCATAGCTTCAAGTCCCTACATAACCGGTCCAGCTCTCACAACAAGGCATATATCTGCAGGATTCAGGACTCCGCCAACATATTGGGTTTCCAAGCAGGGAATTGATTTGCTTGAAATTCACTTGGAAGTAGAATTGAGTAAATTCAACAAGGAAAATATCACGATATTGCATGCTCATTTAACTTGTTCATATTCACTCACAAGATGGCGCAGGCGAGAAAATTTGGACTTCGCTAAATCGCCCACATTTGCAAAGTTTTTCTTATTTAAGAGTCCCTTCTCCTCAATACGGCTCAATCTACTCCATCTTTCTTACAACTCAAAACTTTGCGAATTTCGAAGTGTTGTATCGTTGCAATTTTATCTCTCATTTCGAACCACAGCCTGTTGTTTTGTTCTTCCCTCTCCCTTCTATCAATCAAATTCCTTCGCGCGACATACCTCGAATGATTTTACAATTTCTTCTTATATTCATCAATTTCAAATGATGTATGAGGATACAGTACCATCCATTACCGAGTCTCAAAGAAATGTATGTCTGAAGCTCAATCCATCTTTGCTATATGCAATCATTAGACGCCTTTAGGTTCCAGCTAACATATATATTCGCAGGATTTGGATCATGATAATCAATTCGACTCCGATGCTTTACCGGTAGGATCTATTCCTCACACACTGTCAAGATTCTTCTCGTCTGCCGGCCTATCTCAAACACATTTGATTTCAAGTGAGGTGGAATCACAGCCACCGATCGAATTCACAGCAATACACCGAGAACATAAGCAAGACTTCTAGTGGTCACTTGGGACATTAAACCTGCACACACTGTGACAAGGGAAGCTTCTCCTTAGTGGATTGTGTGTTTTCAGCTATCTTATTGTGTGCAAAATTCATCATGGTGTGAAGACCAGATCTGTAATGGGTCGAGCTGGTGGCTGATTTCCCGAGCTGTGTGACCTTCGGGTCGTCGGGGATGGAGGTAGCATTGGGATCCACGACTTCCCTTCGCACTGACCGCATGGCGAGCGGCAGATTGAGTTACAGGGCGTTTTTGCCAGATGCTGGACGAGAATATTTTTTTTTTAGTGTGAGATCTTACTCACCATAGCACATGGCTGACTTGAGGTTTAGGATCATTGGTTGAGTGGAAGGAAATTCTTCAAGAGAGCTAGCTTACATGTGGATCAAGTATCGGGCGAGAGAAGAACTATGGCGGTAGGTGCTTGACTTGACGTTATAGGATTTTCAATGTGAATAATCTCATGATATTCTACCGAGAGGATATATATTCACTTTCCTGGTGTTACAGTGCCACATTTGAATGACTAGGTGACGTCCATACCCCACGATATTATTTTTCAATGCTACTCGTTGGAGACGTGCAGATAAGGACCATCTTCATGGCTTTCTGCTTCGGTTACCGTTCAATCCCGAATGCAGTATCTTTTCAATACATCATCAGATTGCACACTCATTCAAGCGCATATGATAATTTCAACGCATCTTTTATATAAGCTATATACTGAAAGTAGTTACTACCAGTGTAAATTTGCATTTATGGCACATACATCCCGGAGATCTCAAGCCAAACTGATGACCTTAACCTTCAATCTTAAAAGCAAAAACCCCGAGATGAACTACCAACAAATCGAGATTCCGGAACTTTACTTTTCCAAAACTCATTATTCCCATCACCATCATACCCGACCGGCCAAACAAAAAGAAACAATATCTTCCATGTCCACTCCGCCGACACAAAAGCTACTCGCTCACACTCCACACGCCGCACAAAATTTCAACCCTACCACAATGTCCAAATAGAAAAGAAATACAAAAAACACCGGTCGGTCACCTTGACTCTGCGTTTCGGGAAGTGATGCAACTGCATCATCTCTCCTCCTATGACGACTTCTGCGCAAATTTCTGTGGCCACCTCATACTTCTTGATCATCTCCAGCTACTGAGTGATCATCATGTTCAGGTGGGTAGTCGGAGACATTTATCATATTTTCTGATGATCCTGGTGAGGGGCCAATTAATTCAAGGAAATGGCTCGGTGTTGTTACGAGCTGAACAGAAGGGCTTGAGTAAGGTTGGCTGCTTGGTGAATTAGCTTGTGTGTATACTTCTTGATTTAGGTATTGGCCGTTTCCTAATATCTGGCTGGTACGGGCGAATTGCGCTTGAGTCTGTTGATTATCACGCGGAGCGCCTCTTCCCCGCCATTCCCATAATCCTGATTCAAGTTGGTACCATTCACCTTCTATTTCAACACTATCTGAACTAGAATGTGCATATTCTGTCTCTTGTCCTTGATGTACATATTCCGTCTCGTGTCCTTGTTGTACATGCTCCGATATCTCAATAACACGATTGGGAAAAGTTTGAGGTTGGCATACATCGAGATCGTATTGTTCCCGGGGAACAAACCGACGTGTTCCAGCTTCGAAGTATCCAGCTTCGGTCTCGATGTCGACATTTGCTGTCCAGATATCCTCAGAAAAACTTTCAGTGCTGGATGGTCTCCTTGGAGGACGGGTGGTTTGGTGAGCTCCGCTTGAAATTTCATTGGGTGGCGATTCCGTTGGTACTCGATCTACTTCCCCGATCATCCAACGGTCCAAATATTCGTAATATTCTACCTCCTGACCGGGGGAACCTTCAGACATACTACTATAAAGTTTATCAGCACTGATAATCATACTTGTGAGATTGAGGACCAATGGTCTCACCTAAATAAGATAACAAAATAAGAAGATGATATTTGATCTCTTTGATATTCTCCCAGTTTCAAGTAAGGAAAGAGTAAGTGGAAATAAAAATTTCACTTAGAAATTTGTATCCTTCAGAGTCCTGAAGAAAGATTATCGAAGTCTTGTTGTCTTTGATATCGTTGTATGCTGAATGAAGTAAGAAAAAGTGCAGAACCTCAAGCTATTTAAGCACCGGAACGGTGATAAAATATCTTATGGATGATTCCAATTGTCTAAATTTTAGTGGAAAATGCAAACTCATCTTTGAGTATTACCGTGTCTTGAGATAATCATGAATACACAAGCCCATGATGACTTATGAAGAAAATCAGTCATGGATTTCTCATGGCCTATCCATATGTCACACATGAAACTGGGACAGTTATAGTAGGGGAATATCCTCGACGCCATTAACTGTACAGGTGTCATACTCCCAAGATTCATGAAACAAATTTGGAAGGTCATAACATACCCATCATGCCTATTTATACTGCGTGCCATGTAAGATCTCGGTTGTTCGAGTCTGCTAATAATACTTGACAATTTCGCCAATTTCGAGTCATTTTTAATGATGGATATTCTTGCGATTCTGTCACTCTGTGACTTTGTATTTGTTTATGATTTTCCTTTCCTACATTCATATTCACATTATAGACGGATGCTTTAGATGAAAATTCATTTTTATGAAACTATAAGGATGATTTCACCACCTGGTTATTCACATCGAATTCAATGATGGAGTATCAACAAGGTCACCTCTGTTTTTCACATCGTTAAAGGGGCATGATATTTGATCGCTTCGTGGAGCCGCTCAAGATTATATCTATAGAGTTCAAATGATTTTTATGTTTGAATAAATTGATGACCGTCACAGATTTCCCTATAAGTGTAGCTTTTTTTTCTTCCAGGGAATTAGATCCCAAAAATGCGGTTTCATCAATGATCAAATCAAACAATTACGTGACTAGTCACAAGTAAACTTAAATGGCGTAATGGTATGCTCATGAAGTATTCATGGAATTGTAAAGAATAGTATGACTTGATCTTAATTTTAAATCATTTTCTCATTCATATTTTGATCATTCGTGCAATATCTCATTGTGCAAGTGTTCGTGCTCACGAGTTCATGGTAATGATATTCGGATTGCCAGTTATTGAAATACAGGCTATTCGCATGTCATGCTGGTCATTTCACATCTCTTTGGTCCAGTTCAGTCCATAGCTCAGGGTTTCATTGATTCATAATAATTCTTAGGGTTAAATGGACCGGATTCATGATTATGCGCACTCCTAAAATTCGATTCATCCATCATATTCATACTTCAATACACCGGCACTGACGCATTTCTACCCAACCATGACTAGAAAGTGTCATTTTTCTGCAATTCATTCGAAAATTCGTGATCTTTGCCACTGCAATCACACTCATACTCTTGATTTTACTACTTCTCATTGTGCTCAAATAGTGCGCGTTCCCCCCTCTTTTTTTTCCTTCTCCATACAGCCACTTGAAAGTATCAACACTTTGTACATTTCCCAAAACACCACCAGGAATTCAAGCCTTCATACTAGATTTCTTCAGTCCTCTCGTATCGGTATCGCAGATTGTATGTAAAGGCATACTCTATAATCTATCGCGGCTTACTTCTCCTAGATTGTTCAATACTTGAATATCTAAATTATCAATATTGCCAGTATATTGACCAGAGCAACATGTCTCCTCGTAAAGGAAAGGATAGCGATAAAAAGTGCACAAAAAACACTTCGACCACCCATTCACGAGGGCAATGTTCTACAATAAGTGAAGATCATAAAAGATGTTCAGGGGATGGAAAATATAATAGTCCAAAAGGAAAGATTTGCCGTACTTGTTACGACCGAAATCGTCGTTGGCGCGAAGCCAGTACACTTGCGTCTATTTCCACATCACGGGAATCTTCATCACTAAGACCATCATCAGTTCAAAGGCATTCATCTCGGAGATCTGAAGCTGTGGTTTTCACATCATCTTCAAGCACCAAGTCGTGGACAAAAAAGGCCTGCCTCGAGAACTCCTCCAACAGGACCTTCGACACCTGAGTATTGTCCAGTTTCGCCCAATCTAACGGGATTTGAGCGATCTGGAACCTTAAACCGCTCGCCTCGCTCTCAAAATACAGGATATGGGCAACAGGAAGACCTGGCCAATTTTGAATCACGGCGACCTCCACCATCTTCATATCGTCCCCGTTCTCCCGATTTGAGTAGATTTGAAACCACTGAAGACGAGCATGCACCCCCTGCTCATTTGGCGTCTGCAGTCGAACAGTCGTCTAGGCAATTTTCTATTGGTTATCAAACTCAGGAACCCAACAGAGGGAATCCTCAAGGCGATATGTATAGTGCTGATAGCGATCCAGAAGAAGTTTCGCAAGGATCGTATTTCTCTCATCCAACCGCACAACGAGCCCGCCTGGAAAATTTCCAAGCTTTGGCAGCTCAGCGGGGGCCTAGGCCATGGGAGCTCGGAAATTCGAATGAACAAAGTGGCTCCACTAGCCAGTATCAGAGTACTGCTACCGCTCGAGCTTATGAGTCACCCAGGTTCGAGCCACTGCCAAACATATCTGAAATTCAATCACAGATGGGTTCGACGAGTATTTCAGATTCCACTATACTTGCACCCTGCGATTTTGGAAGAACCTATGGCCAAGAGCCATCCACATCTCACGTTCCTCCGGGGTCTTACTATGGTCTTGGAAATGTTGCCCCACATCCTGCAGGACAACCACAATCAGCTGATGTCTCACAGACAAGCGGGACGTTCGAGAGAAGAACTTGTAGTTTTCATTATCTAAATTGCTACGGCCGTAAAACCAAATGTGATCAATTCGCCGCAGAAAATAGGCGTGGTTATTGTCAGGACTGGTCACACAACGATGATACAAACATTGGCCTGTATGTCGATGGAAGGACAGTGACGAAATTTTCGGGCGAAGGGTACTGTCAGCAGCCTGTAAAATTCGAAGGCGATAACCACAAACTCTATTGTGAACGTACGCTGTATCCGGGGGATAAGTTTTGCGGTGAAATAGGTCATTGCGAAGCAAATAGAAACTTTGTTTTGCCGAAAACCCGTAATTATTCGAAAAATGGACGACCAAAAACAGTCTGGAAACCTGGATATGATTCCCTTGGGCGTAAGAAATGAATTTCCACAAACAGTAGAGCTGTTTCCCTCCAGCGACTAGAAAACACTGAATCATTACCTCCAATCAATGTTGTTTCACGCTGGTATATTGAAGGTCTCAGGATAGAGATTGAACCGTCTTGGATCAAAATTTCTTAGAAGGCATCAGGAAAAAGATTTCCCTTTCTTTCTTTTCATATTTTTCAGTTCAAATAAGTGGTGGATCTAATATCGTCTCAAGGAGCTAATTCTTCCAAAAGGTTACATTTTTTCTTTATTCATTCTCAGGTACAAGTAAAACCCAGTGTTTCTCCCTCTTCACTCACTCTTACTTATACATCTTACTGAGAGCTCAAAAGTGTTTTACAGGTATTGCATTGGTTGGATATAGATTTTTCGTATTCAGGTTTATACCTTTAATTCTTTAATAATAGTTAATCATAATTTCTGTGATTGAGATCAAAGGTATATATTTAGTTTGCGGCGAGTTTGTTTTTGAAGAATAAAAAATTAGATTATTATTAATCTGCATTTGGAAAGTCTGCTATATTATCTTGTGATCTTATGCTTTCATCACTTAAATCTGAATCCTAGTTTTCATCGACATGCTTGATTAAGTAGAAGATTTCGAGTAGGAAATGTCTATGAAAGATAGAATAATTATAGACATACCCTCAGTCGAATCTCTCTACTCGAATTATCACGCCCACTAATTTTAATCATTCCCTAAATAAACAAAACATCTATTCACACCCCAATGATTAACACCACTTTCACTTCTTCAATCTTTGGTATCAGATGTTTGAATTATCTGACGCCTTCCTAACTTTTCAACCCCACTTCCCCCTCGCTTATCCAGGGGCTCTCAGTTCATTGATTCTGCTATCACGTGATCCGATACACTTCTCCACTTCCCTTCTCTCTCTCCATCACCCCCATCGCTTTTATACCTCATCGCCCTGCTATTTCTCATTTACCCTAAAAAGATTTTTACAAAACGCTAAACCACAGAATATTCCCTTTCCCTATTTATTTTCCCCACTCTTCTATCGCTTCGATTTCATCTCACCCTTTGATTCTTAAATACACATTCCATTTTTACACAACCAAATCTTTCTCTCCATGCCCTCTTCTCTCATCTATCTTATCACTCTCCACACCTCCCAGCCCATCCCCGTACTTTCACATCTCCCGAGTTCCCCAATTAGATCACTCACCCCTCATATTCCTCTTCCTATTCCATTGCCACCATTCCGTTTCCCAATTCCCAATTCCTGTTGGCATCACCTCGGTGGTGATTATGACGTCTTCATAATGGGTATATCTGATTGTATTCTATTGTGTCTATCTCTTCTAGAGATACGAGAGCTATATACACTACGATCGTGCGCTAGCTCATCACGTGTGCATATTCACTCATATCGCAACAATTCCCAATCCCCAATTTTCAAAATCCACATGCATCCAAATCATTCAATTCATTTCTCCCACAACTCCACATCCCACATCCCATCTTCAACAATAATTCATCCTCTCCATACCCCCCCCCCAACCGAAACCCCCAAAAACCCCAGCTATACCAACCTCAGATATCCATCCCCCCACCTTAAATCTAATAATCTAATGAAAAGTGTTTCTCGTAAAATGAATAGGAGCCTATGCAAGTTGTTCAAGCAATATATATATATATCTAATCTCAGTACCATTTAATCGCTCTCATCCTTCTCCCCCAACCAATACCGAGCCTTTCCACCAATCTCACCGATCCATCCCAAAGCCGTATCACAAAACACAACAAAAATCAAACCTCCAATATACATTCACAATCACACCCTATTGCCCAGTCTCCAACTCTCTAAATTTACAAAATAACCCATCGCATATTATCTTAGTCGACATATCACACCACGCTCAAATATCATACACACCAAAGAAATAGTACATCACAGCATGATGATATACTCCAGCAAATATCACACCATATACATCACTATCAACTCCTAAAAAGAATGGTTTCATAATCATATTCATATCATGAATCTCTCCAATCTCTAATCTCCAATCTCCGATCTCCACCACCAAAAATCATCATCTACCCCTCCTAAACACACCTGGAAAATCAGTTTCTCCAATTATGTTCATCCACTCTCCTCATCTCAACTAATCTAATCTCAATCCAACGAGTTCTCAACCCTCAATCCCAACCCTCAGCCCTCATCCCTCATCAATTACAAAACTCTGTAGCCGATTAATACAAAGGAAGTATTCATTCCAATCCCTTATATCTCAACACCAAACGCCCCGTAAATGCAAGGATGAAATCACGCATACCCCCTTGCGTCTTGAGACTATGAAAGAGGTTAGGAAAAGGAAGGAAAGGTCAACTAGACCTCTAATGACAAGCCAAACCAACGCCACCCAGTCCTGATGCACTATCAAAAAAACCACACAGCCACTTCAATCTCAGCATGATTCATGGAGCCCTTATTTTCTCATCCTGCTCATCTCCAACCACCCTTCCCCATAACACCCATAACACTTTCTCTTCCTCTCGCCTCCCTATTCATACTACCACCAACTCCATGAACCGCATTAACTCTCAAACTTCCACTACCCTCACGACCATGCCCATGACCTCCAGACACTGATCTACCCGAATCTGTCGCTCGTCTACTATGTCCATGTTTAATCACCGGTGCCGTCCTTGGACTTAATACACTACTCAAGCCATCCCCCTTGTCACTCTTCACCATCCGCCTCGCATGACTGGCCGTAAACATTTGAGTTTCACTATTTGGGCTCGTTGCAAGTTGAGCCGCCGTTGGACTTCTCGCTCTTCTAATTCTGTGATTACCCTCGGAATTCGTATGATTATGACCTGATCTCGAAAGGCTACTATGTCTCTTAAGCGCCATACCAATCTTAACGCCATCCAATTTTCCCACTTTATAATTCTCCGTTTCGTCGCCCGAACTGTTGCCCGCTGACTCGACAATTCCATCTACATCGCGAAGGGGGGATTGATTTGGACTAGAACCGTTCTTCAGGATTCTCAACGGAGAATGTTCTGTATCCGAAGACGTTGGGGAGAGATTGGTAATTGTTGGAGGAGGCGGTGAAGCCGAGTGGGGCTTTTTGGACAGGAATCCTGCTTGGAATCGATTGTTCTTGGGCTTAATATCAAGGGAAGTTAGTGGGGCCGTGGGAACAGGTGATGAGTCCTGGGGGTCCGTTGAAACCTCGCCTAGGTATGATGGTAAGGATGGTAGGGTAATAGTCTCTTCGACCAAGGATACATCCGGAGTGGATTCAAACTTCTGAGGTGTTTTCTCGAATTCTGCCAAGGCTCCGGCATCGTCATCGTCTCGCCATCTGACACTTCGCTTGGAGGTCTTCTTCGGTGTGAAAGAAAGTCCTTTCTTACCTACTACTATCTTACGACGCCTCGGTGAGGATTTCATCGGAGATGGAATTTGTGGTGCCACTGTAAGGGAAGGCATTTTAATTGGTGATTGTGACTCCCCATTAAAAGAGAGATTAATTTGCTTATTGCGTTTTGGTGTACCTCGCTTGGTAGGCGCAAATTTTTCCGTAATCTTGATAGACCCATCTGGTTTCACTATTGAAGCAGCGGCTGTTGAACATGTTTCTAAAAGTTTTGAGATGGTCTTCTTGCCATGTTGCACAGCATCCTCCTCAGACATACCAATAATGTCATTAAGCGAAGACATGATCTCGAATTGGGCAGAGAGCAGCACTTGCATAACACCCGCATCAACACCTTTTTCTTGCTCCAAGACATATTGGAATGAATCTCGTGCAGCCTTAGCTTTCAAAAGTTCCGTCTCTCTAGTCAAACAAGCGGTATCGTTACCGTCCTCGCATCCATCAATATCAACAAGTTGACGAACGCTGTTTTGTAAAGCGGAATCGATCGCCCGTTCCCAGTTCATTTTGTGCAATCGCTGATGGTAATGCTGACGACTGTTCTCCAATTCGAGAAGAATACCTTGAGCAGTTTTGCGCATGGATGTCAAATTAGGAGGCATTTCTTCATCGTCCCGGGAATCACAAACGTTGTCGAATGATGCAATCCAGGAGGATAAAACACTTATGCGACGTTCAATTTGTCGAAGCTTCTTCATCTGATTGACCTTTTCTTGTCGTTCGGTTACCGAGTTTTCAAAGGCTGCACGAATACGTGCTACACCCTCACGCGTAATGGCATCTCTTTTTTCCGCTTGCTTCCTGAATTTTACGAATGCAATGGCCTCGGCATCTTTCTGCTGAGCCTTCAACTCATTGATCATAGCCATCTGCTCATCAATCTTAACCAAGAAATCCTTGACATGGCGATTGACATTGAAGACGTTTCTGGTGACCTTGGTTTGAATATTCTTGGCTCGGTTGGCGTATCGCAACGTGTTCTGGGTTTCGTCGAAATGAGCACTTGAAGGACTGACACATACAATCATGACAGTCTTGCAATTTCCACCAAGAGAAAACTTCAATAATCTCGTCAATTTCGAATTTCTATATGGGACGTGATTTTTCTTTCGGGGATCGCAAAGAGCATTGATACAGCTACCAAGAGCGAGAAGAGATTTGTTGATATTTGCACCTTCGATTAATCTTTCGCCTCGATTTTTCGTCGCGCTCGCACGTTCACTACCTGCTAAATCGATGATACTCAAAGTCGCCATAGTATGTGGTTCGTTAACAGATGCGTTTCGATCCTTTTGTGCGACATTGATTTGTAGGACAGCGTGAGACCGAGAAGATGTAGCATTGGCCGCTGTTGGCGAGATTGTTCGATATTCGTTTCCTTTAACAATCATATCCATAACTTCTTGAACGTCTTGTGGTTTGTGACTCGATAACCCTGCGACTGATACCGCTTGATTGGCATCCTCTCTCAACATTAAGCCCCCTTTACTACCCCCGGGAACCAAAAGATCTCGAATTGTCTCGTTATAAATTTCCAGGTAGGATAGTGTGATTTCAGTCTGTTTTTCTTCCGCTCTCTCGCTGATTTTTTCGAAGAGTTCCTGCATAGTTAAGAAGATGATTCCAGGTTGTTGAGCCGTTCCTGTGATCGTATGGGTTTTACCACAGCCAGTGGCTCCATATGCGAAAACTGTAGCGTTATAACCATCTAGTACATTGTCTAAGAGCCCTCTAGTTGTTGATTCATAAACATCTCCTTGTGTTGTATTATCATCGAAAACTCGATCGAATGCGAATGTTTGATCCTTAACTCGTTTGCCCATGTTTGAGACTACTTTGGATTGAAATCGAGTTATAGGAGCATCTTGTGGAGGATCGAATACACTGCTAATGTTAGACTCGAGAGTGCCGTTTATTACGCAATACATACAGGCATCTATCATCAATCACCTTTATGACGGGATGAATTCCTCGTCCACCAAGCTTTGGAGTAGGGGCTCCTGCCAATGAGCCTTCTCCTAGAAATGATATTCCATCATCGGTCTTTGTACTATAGAGTGTCAGTAATCAATCGAGGTGTATTGCCATGGGCTCGCAGAAGCTGGGTATATGGGTACGAACATTTGCGCGGCTTCTTGAATAGTAAAAGGTCGAACACGAACTGACAATTGTTAGCAAAAGGGACCCTCAGATGGTTAGCATGAACATCCATACCTGTGACAGAGATTGAAGACGCGCCTGACGCCATCTTATCGGTGTCAATCGTCTTCCTCTTCGATGTATGTATTGGTGTCCAACTGAATTCAATATAAACAGACCGCCAAAGTGAATTCAGTTATACAAGATCGACAGGAATAATAAGTAAGAATGAAAAAGGGGAATAAATGCTGAAGAAGAATTACAGTACAGCTGTATCCGATTAGTATTGAATGTTACAAACAAATGCGAGGAAGAAAGGTCGTGAAGTTGTCGTATTTGTCGAATTTGATGATGCCCATATACCCATATGTCTGTCTCTCCATGTTCATATGTGTTTGCGTTTGTCCGTAAAACTTTCATTTCTCGGGAAAACATGGTTGGCCCGTCAACTCAGGTGACCCACCTTCCGCATAAGGTCTTAGCGTGACCCTTGAGAGACTAACCCCATTCCCCCTACCAATCCCAACGCAACCATTCATGCAAGGCTATCCTTAATGTGCATATGCATATGTCTTCAATCTTATTTTACTTTATTCAATCATGTATAAGGGGGATTATGGGATGGATTGGATTGCCTGAGTTCGAATCGATCCATCAACTATCCATTTATATAAGAATTAAACTAGAGGAGATGAAACTACTAGGTATGGAATCACCCGCCCCAAAGCGTTTCTAAACCTAGAGGCTCAGGTAAATGTCTCCCATCTAGTGAATGAATCACTACTTCATCATAAACACCAAGATACCATACGGCTGATTATATAGAGGTTATGATTATTTACCAAGATTTGTTCGCGCGCGCTCTCTCTCTCTCTCTTCTCTCCTCTGCACTCCTCCTCCTTCAACCCCCTCATCCCAATCATATATTACAGAAATCTCCTAGGCAAAAGCCGATCCAAATAACTAAACCAATACTTTACAATCCAGCTATCTACCTAGCAGACATCCTGCCCAGATAACCCCATAACTCCAAGTACACGTCCGCCTGTCCATTGCACCATGCTTCACCGTCCTTGATACGCCAGTTGTCTCAATCTACCATCACTATATCCACAGATTCTTTAATCCCACACGAGAAAATCAAAAAGATCAAGCCACTTCCTATGCTGTCAAATCAGCCCGTTGAGCCATTCGCACCAATATCAAAAAGATTAAGCGGCCAAGTAGGGGCACCCGCAATAGCCCCCGAAACCTGTCCTCCCAGATGCCCTGGCTCACCAGCTCCTCCGTTTTGAACATCATTCATCGATGTATTCAGTTGTGTTGTATCACCATTACTCATATCTCTTCCTCCTAATTGCATTAGAGCACTTGCCGAGTAACATTCTTGTGGCTCAAGGTTACCTGCAATAGTAGACGTCCAATGCTGCCAGGCTTGTGTAGGCGCTGTATTTACCTGAGTCGAATTCCTGTGCCATGTATTAGGGGCGACCTGAGATGCCTGAGCAGCTAATGCAGCAATTAATGGTGCTTCTACAGAATCAGTGGTTGGGGCCGAATACCCGCCATAGCCTTGATTCTCTGGTTGAGCATATGTCAAATCCGAAGTATTAGAAGCAGATTCAAGATATGATGAGTATTGAGTTGCAGCTGGATATGGTGTTTGTGTATGAGACATTTGACCTTCAGTAGGTGAGTAGTTAGGTGCAGGTGCACTTCCCGTAGCGGAAGTCGATTCGTTATAATTATAGTTTTGAGCAGTTACCGAGTAACCATTATTCCCATTCGCACTTGATGGTTGCTCCGAAGGTCTAATCTCTTCCTGGGTATTATTATCTGAACCGTAACTCTTGTCATTCTTAGTAGGTAAATTTCGGCTTAGTAATCCGAGTGTCCCATCGGTGACCACTTGGACAGCTTTCCTAAGTCGTGTTCCTGAACCTAGGATCAATCAGCAAGCTTGTTTCAAACCAATATGATATTACTTACCAAGGAGCGAACCTATATCACCCATGATTTCCAACCAAATATCCATCTCTTCTCGCAATGCGGCCAAGTCAGCTGATGAAGTCCCTCCACGTTTTTCCCATTGAGCAAAGAGTGTAGTGGTAAGTGCCATGACAAAAACTGAGGTATTGTACCAAGTCGTATCAAGACTCTTATACTTCTGCAGTTGACGAACAACTCCTAGCATTTGTCGGGAAGACTCTACACAAATTCTCATACTCTCCGCATTAAAATCTGGATCTGTGGTCATAGAGACTGATGGATGGCGAAGAAGAAGACGGAACTCTTGCGACCAAGATTGAGCATAAAGAGCAAATACCCGTCCTTCTTGCTCATTATGTCCCAACTCTCCATTCACAAGCTCCGGGGGCAAATTATCTCTCCAAGCACGGACCTTTGCTTCCAACCTGTTGACAGTTGCAATATAGGTACTCGGCTGACGTGAAATCGAATATATTGTTGAATAAAGCTCCAGATAGCATGGTATGAGTTTGAAACCTTGAATTCCAATCTGATGGTTACATTTTATTGGATTAGGTGGATCTATACCCTCACCGGGGATGTAATCATCATCAATTTGTGATGGATATTCGACGTCGTAATCTTCATTTCGAAGAGGCATTGGACGGCCAAGCTTACCACTAAGAGTAACATTGACAGTAAGAATGGTCCAAAATGTTCGTCGACGCATTTCGATATCAAGCTCACTGAGAGTGTTCGATTCAGGTGCCCATCTTTTCATTGATCGGTGTAGACCAAGTTCAATAGCAAGAGACATTGCCATTCTTGAAAGCACCCAACTGGCTCCCGGCTTAGGAAAGTTTCGAAGATGCAAGCAGATTAAGGCCAATGCTTGGACATCTTGTGCTGTGTGACTACATGCTAGTTGGTAAAACATACCAAGACAGTAATGATAGTGCGTATTTGACTGAGAGTTCAAACTGGCTTGTTGTTCCGCATCTTCCCAATTTCTGGTCGCATACTGAAAGAACATGATTGCGAATAGCATGTGAACAATGACATTCTGAGCAGTGGTGGGACGAAACGTGGGATCATCATACATGCGAGTTAACTATATTGTTAGCTAGGGAAGAATAACTCGATCGAAACAAACTTACCAATCTCATGAAAGTACCTCTATGGAGGAGAGGACAATATGGGTTAATAACACGAAAATACCATTCCGCATAAATGAAAGCCTCTGGACGTGTTGGCAATTCAACCTTTTCAATCCTTGGATTCACATTCCAAGCCGATTGAAGAAAGGACTGATATGATTTATTGTAGAGTTGAGGATGGAAAATCGACGGGTCCGGTTCATCCATATCCGTTGAACGAAAGTCCGCGATATCAATTTCCATACCTAAAATCGACAAAGCCGTCCCTTTGATTGCGCTCAAGTGAGAACTTCCAGGCGATACCCCGAGATAATTATCACCCATACATCCAGCACGATAGGCAGGCAATGCGCGAAACATATTAGTTTCTTGCTGCTGACCATTATTTGCAGTAGTTGAAGTTGATGGAGTATATGCTGGACCTGTCGAACTCCATGTTGATTGCATGCCAGTTGAAGATTGAGCATATCCATATTGTCCGGGTCCTGCATCCTGATAACCGTTCGTAGGTTTGATATCCGCACCAGTTTGCATTAACCGATGTTCCAACTCTTGAATTCGAAGATGCAGATCTCTATTTTGTTGTTCTATTCCTTCAACATAACCCCGCGATGTAGCACGACCTGTTATTCTATCCGTCGTTTTACATTCGTTATGATTTTGAATACATGGTGAACAACCACCTGCCAAACCATCGCATCTTATCTTACGGACCTAGATTCAATCAATCCTTATTGTTAGTCCATTTGCACAAGATTTAAAACGCGTAACATTATCATGCATCCCAATTTTCACACGGGTCACTACTACTAACTAACCTTACAACGGTCGCAAGCTTGACCAGTCCTCGTTGACGCCAGCAACTTCTTCTTCACCGTATTTGAGAATTCTTCTGGATGTTGTTCTGATTTAATGTGCTTCGCAACAGGAGCATTTGAGCCATTGGGTTCCCCAGAAGCATTTCGTTTTGGAGGCATCGTCGCAATTAATGCGCCGGAAAACGCCGTATTATGTACTGAGATGGAAGAAGCCGTTGAACACCCAATCCGTCGGTTCTGTCGGTTCTCAATTATATTGTCCTCCGATGCTTTCGTACTATTGGATTCTAATGATGACCCATGGAATTGCCATGAAGAATTGGTATAAGGATTTAATAAATCAAATTGTCGATTGAGTCGCTCTTGGTGATTGAATTGAGTCTGAGGTGAATTGTATTGCGACAATTGTACACCGAGACCACCATGAAATATCATTGTGAGCGGCGAAAGCCAATTGATTGTGCTCTTTCCTCTTGAAGCTAGTACCAATCGAGGTGGATGTGAATAAAGTTTCCACCTTAGATACCAGGCATGAATTCAACTCTCATTCAGGTAATGAAAGAGTCGATACACTTGAACACCCACTCATCAACCAAGATTCGACAGACGGGAAAGGAATGAAGGGCAATCCTCATGCAATGAAGATACGAGAACATGAGAGCTACCTAGATAGGAGCATGAAGGTAAAGATAAATATGATGTCGATATGTAAGTAAGGGAAATACATATGTCAATTATACTGATGAAGAAATGGTAGTTGTTAAAGATAGAACATCTAGATCGACTTTGTTTAGAGATATAATGTATAAGAATGCTAAGGTGATTCTATTTCAAGAATAAAGAAAATCATGTATTAAGCTTTAGGATCAAGGATCAACAAAAGCTTCTACATACTTCGTCCTAAAACGATGAGCCAGAAGAAGAGGAAGAAGAGTATATGAACCTTTCTAGAAATTAGAATCATGAGGATAACCTTGAGACAAAAGCTTCCTTATCCCTCCATCTAAGATTAAACTCCTTTCCCCCTTTCTGATCCCCTCATTCTGGATGTTTCCGTAACTTTTATACGTCAATCTTTCAAAAAGCCCCATTTTTCTATCTTCTTTTTGCATTCAGGAAGAACAATTCTACCTATTAGATTTCAGAAATAATCCCGAATTGTTCGAGAAGGCCTCGCAGAATTCTACAACCCATTCCCATTGCCGTGCCCAGTTCATCAATTCTAGACCAAGTAGAAATGTCCATGTAGAATGTTTGAATTCCTTGCATTCTCTCATCCTTATTGTGAATCTCAACAGATCAGAAACCCGGGAAGATCAACTATGTCTTCCCCTCCCTGGCACAAGTATGTACAATACATACTCCATACCATACTTTAAGTCTTGCCATCAGACTTTAATTTCTCCCCGCCCTTCGGGGATACAACCCACCCACCACCCGTTGCACAATCCATCATCCCTTTTGCCCTCAGCCAATCCCCATATCCCGGGAAATACCCAGCCTCGAGCAATGACACTCCCCTCATCTCATAGGGTCTAATTCAAAAACATGGCTTGCACGTGGCTTTTCCTTTGTTCCCCAAGCATTGAGGGAGTGCAACAACAAGAGCCTCGAAATAACATCTCGGGAATGACTTGGCACCTTGGCGCTTTGTGGTTGAGGTACTACAAAGGAGTATCTCTGCTGGTTTTGGGAACGTCATCTTTTCTACAAATCTAGAAAAGAAAGATTCTCTTTGCAGTCGGGATTTGAGAAGTGACCGGACACTCTGTATGGATGGAAATTACCCATCCTTAACTGCAACAGAGATCTAAAAGAAAAACGTCAAAAACTTGCTAACTTTTTCAGAAATAGTCTTCTGCTCAGTACGAAAAACCATAGGCTCGGGAACCCAAGCTCGAGCCACGCCAAGCATCCCATTCGCAACAAAGCAAACCGTTCAAAAAACGTGGGAGAATAAACAGATTGTTAAAACTTATTGGCGTGACATTGTAGCTCTACTGAAATGTTCGTATGTCCAAAATAGACAACTCATCCAATAGGTCCATCTAGTAAACCGCCATCAGCAGTCATTTCAATCCCGGTTCCATATTCAATCACGTGATCCCTCACACTCCAATATTCCTCCAAAGACTCATACCATCCCCCATCCAGCAAAACCAAAGTTGCAGCCAACCAAACCACAATCCACCAATTCCAATCTTCAAAATCACACCAAAACTCTCCCAACTCCCAGCTCCCAACTCCCAGGTCTCAAAACTTCACCATGACGCCCGCGCTTCTCCAAACCATCCCTCTAGAACATCTCCCCGAATCGCACACTCTCCACATCGCCTTCTACCGCAACCTCACCAACGCCTCTTTCCTACACCAACAACTTCTCACCGGAAATACCGATTTCGAATATGCGTTTATCGATGCTAGTGTTGTATGTTCTATCTTCTCTCTTTCTCTGTCTTCCTCTTCTTCCCAAATTCCTCATTACCCCTCCATCGAAATCATTTTATAGTATCACGTGACTAATCACAAATTGGGAGATCGATAGGTACTTTCCAAATTACATATTTTAGCAGCAGCATATAGAGCAATCAATGATGCATTAGAAGAAAGACTAAAGAGTCGAAATATTCATTCGGAGATTGTTTTTTCGCTGAGTATGAATAATAACGTATGTTCGCTTCTGCTTCCTCCCTCCCTATTTTGCATTCATCTTCCTCTTATCCTACACTCGATTTGTATATGGTCACATTTCGAATTATATCATATCTAAAAATGTTATTGCGAACTTTTATACCATTGACATGGATATCTCGATCAAAAAATCCCTCAGACCAACAAACTAACACCCCCTCCCCCAAGATCGCAGAATCCTTCCGTCGCTTCGGTATAACCCCCTCCACAACCTCCCTTCTCGTCGTCAAAGTAGCACCCGCAGCCTCCGCCTCACAAATCTCGGAACATCTTTCCTCTGTAATTGAAGGCGACCCAGCTCCATTTGATGATGAATCTTTAGCGAGTATGACGGATATTGCGCGGGTGAAGAAACTTTACAAGTTGAATGCTGTTGGCGGCGGTAATGGCGGTGGAAAGAAAGGGGGTGTGAATGGTGTTAATGGGAAAGCTGAGAATAAATTGGATGAGAGGAAAGAATTGGAAATTATGGTTTTGGGTGCAATGGCATTGAGGGGTGCTACTAATTAGATAGGTCAAATGAAAGAATGAATTTATTGTGGTACTCAAGTTATTCTTTGCCGGAATCTTAGTATCGCCAATGTCTTTTCTCGTCTTTTGTATCATGAGAATTCAATCCTTTGATTCAAATATGGGATGCCCTATAACAAACGAATTGCTGTCCAAAGTAGGTGGGCCTTTTTTTCAGGATCCTATGGTATTTTGCCAGCGACCCTCTGGACTCCAATGTTGCACAACTTATGCCAATCTGAATTCCTCCAATGATGCTAATGTGCAGGAGCATTTTTGCTGTGTGGGCTATTATTGTTCGCATTAGGTTGGACGTTCCCTCAGTCATTTTTGCGAGCTTTGCGTTCGTTATCTTGTTTCAACCCCTAGTTTTGTGGAATGTCAATATCCAGAAATCAGGATAATACAGCTGTCAAAAAGCTCACGATGCCTCAATTTGCATGACAATTCAAGTAAATTCTCCCTATCCTCCTTTATTTTGGCGAGAAAATTGGGCCTACGGTAAAAAGCCGAGTAAAATTAATTCGATACCACGGGTAGACAGCAATAGAAATCCGCCAAGGTTGTAACCTCTTGCAGACGCGCCGTATTTGTAACTTCGTAATGTTTTCGGTACAAGCTCATGATAATATTCTCCAATGCGGCGATACTCAGAGGATCGCCACCGCACAAATCTACGTATGAACAAAATCATCTTGAGAGTGCGTTCGAAACAGTTCACCTTCAATTCAATGGAGAACTTGGAAATTATAATCCCAACTGACAATTAGAATAGAATATGGAGTGGATACAGTGTTTTGTATTGATATCTAGACTAGTTGTCATGTCCACAATATTTGGCACTACTAACGGTGCGCAGAGATAGCTGAAAATAAATGAAATCTTGCAACGTGACTATACTTGTTGTTGCCTTTATCATGACCCTCTATATTCTCGGAGCCATTCCATGCATCAAACTCATCTATTATAACTCGTACGCCCAATCCTATCATTTCAGGATCTTCCAGAAGCATAAAGCCACGTTGCAGAAGACGCACCCGGGAGATCTGGGTCTATTAGTCGGTCAGTACCGGCTGAGATGCGCTGACAGACATATTTTCTCATCTATGAGAATCAATGGATGGCTAATACGTACAGGCAATATTTATTTCAGATGGGCAATGTGCGTTGTTTACCAGTCGGTCTGGGTCGGGTCCCACTAAGAAGATAGGTGTCAGTTTAGTCGTGAAAGTGATTCGCTCAAAGTCAGAGCATTGGGGGAGAATTTGTCTAAGGACAAGCTAATCAACATAAGAATACCTACTGGAAGATCTTCATCCGACAATCTTGCACAATAGAAGTGGTCCACATCCCCGTTATCGCGACCACCTGCTTCGTGCCTAACTTCGCATGGTAAATGCAACTCGCATTGGAGCACCCCAGATAGGATGCTTGCAAATTCGGTGTCGTGCTCCGCCAGAAGTCTAAAATAACGAGGTAAACTTAATTGTACCTGATTTTCCTCAAAGCCAATTTCCCAGCAATGGCCTAAAAGCTTTGCGCGTTCCTCGCTAGGTGCGGTTTCCATGAATTGTTGCTGGCATTGAACCACTCGTCGATTTACCTCATTTCGTGCTTTCATCATGACATCAAAGATGGCTCTGTTACACACATTATGAAGATTAGCAGGTTCAACAGACATAAAACCCGCCACGTGAATGAGTCAATCTTTGAATAGAAGTGGTTGTCGAAGCTTGTAGGCGGTATCAAGGAGAGGAAGAGCATATTCTGCGACATAGTTGTTATTGCTTTGAGCGAAACAAGCGAAAAGATTGTGAGAGACGGCCGGAAGGCAACAATAGTAGTCTGCCATCTTGGTGACGATGAACAGTCGGGCTACCCAGATCTTATAGGGAATACGGTATAGTGCGTTGAGCATCTCAATGAAGACGAGGACCTCCACATCCCAGTGTGTCTTCTCCGACAACACATTGTCATTTGGTTCCTGTGTCATGATTATATTAGTCTGTGTCTACATCTAAACAATAGTAATGGAGATTTGATTAACTTACTGCGTGGGATTTCTCAACCAAGTGCCATTCACCATCCTCCTCAATTTCACTAACCCATTCGTATCGAAATTGTGCTGATTCATCCGCAGGCTTTTTATCTGGAGAATCAAGAAACTTGCGGAAAGACGCCGAGTAGAGCTTTAGAACTGTGGAATGTACATGAATTTCTATTTCATCAAAGATGACAAATCGGGTATCAGGTGCTTGGCCTGGAACCGAGAATACCTTGAGCTTTGGTGACTGTCTGTGCGTTTGATCCATGATCGCTCTTGTTGTAATTATGTAGATGTTATTCCGTTGCTCTTGTGGTAATTAGGCTTCAGAGTAAGAATTATGAAAGTGAAATGTTTGAAGGTAAGGGTCTTGAAAAGGTGGAAGAGGAGCTTAAGTAGTAAGGCGAAGGACGCTAGTCTCGCTAATTTAGCCGGTGTAGCTGAGATGTACTGCTCGTATCATAAGCCGGCGTATCACAGCTTACTTCAATCACCGTACATACTTGTGTAGTAGATATTCACTACTAACAATTCAAAACAAATTAAGATTCGAAATGCACCTTAAACAACCATTTCTAGTACAGATTCTATTTTCTTCGATGTGGAAAGGAAGACTCCGTTGCTGAAAATATACATGCTTGAATTCTGAATCAGAGAAAAGTGACAGTGAAATGCACGACAACCCTTCTGACACCAGATATCTTAATGCCGATGTTTCTACTAGCGGACTTGCCACTCTATACATCGACATGTATCCCACCGCGGTATTTTGGCCATAATAACGAGGGGTAAATCCAGGTGGCTTTTTACTCCTTTGGACCTTTCTTCAATCTCAGTAACATTATACTTGTTCTTTTCGCGGCACTCCTCTATCATACAATCGCGATGCTAGCGCACGGTTCTCCAATCTCTTCTTTTCGCTTATCACAACAATTAATTCTCTGAACTCCTCTCCCTTTCCAGAGTTTCTGTGCGTGTTTCTTGTCCTCGGGTCTTCAAGGGGACCTTTTTATAGATAACGATATTAAACGTGCAAATGCCAGGGGATGATTGGGATTTCTATGTGATTCGAAAGTAGCAAGCCCATATATATTATCCATTGCCTATCTCCACGACCGCCCAGACATTTAACCGTCTAATTAAAAGATTTAAACCTCCACGGAAGGCAGCTATATCACCACTTGTGCTCCAACAGCTAGCATCGGCAGCTGAATTGAAGTCTCCAAACACCGTGCCCATGGAAGATTGTAATATGTATTCAAGCTCCAATTAGTCTTACACATTTTACGATATATGAGATCCCTCACTTTCTTAATCTAGTTTTTCTAATTCAAAGATCATGTGCGCAATCTCCGACGATGAGAGCAACTGTGTTTCAGCTGCAGATGGATCCCAAGCACCATATCCATGATTTCAAGATAAGACATACTTCCCGACTCAAAAATCCAAAGTAGTGCCAGCATTCAGGTCGTCCTCTAAATTTTAAATACAAATTCTCATCCGCTCATATGCATCCAGTTGGGCCCCTACCGGCAGCGCTCTGCAAACTCTCGTTAGAATCCTCGCGACTTCTCATGCTCTAATATCCTTTCATCTTTGGGTATCTAGGCGACAAGAGTATGGTTAGTTGCAGAACTACTCCATCCCAACATAAACGATGTATTCCCATTCCCGCTTTCAATCCAAACTCTCCCTGCCACAACTCCCAATTTTTAAGATCCAATCCTCGCTAATGAAGCCCCGCCAATTTGCGAGTCCAGATAATTTCCCAGTAACCCGATTTTTAGACTGTGTTTCCTAGTTATTTGTAGCGCATGCGATTGCTGAAGACACATAGTGAGAAAAAACTCGAATTGGTGTAAAATATATTATGAATGATATGATATCATATTAGGCAATCCATGCCTAAAACTCGTCTTAGATTATCATATAGAATTAACACGATGGACGAACTAGAACGCATACTCTGACACGGTTCTTTCCATACTTTGACCGTTTAAGCTTCTAAGGTCTAGAAACTTTTGATTGATCAATTGACTGGTTTTTGATCCAAATTGGAGGGGCAAGGGGTATTGCCATGAGCATCTAATTCGCAGGATCTTCTTGATTAAATCTCAATTAATACATCGAAGAGTTTTATGAAGGGTACATCTACTTGGATTTTGTCCATGAAGTCGTAGTTTCCTAATCGGGTCACTTCATCAAGAAGGTACACATGGCACTATCCAATCCAGCTCGGTATAAAGTCAATTTGTAGCCGCTTTCGTACACATACATACTTCACTCACATAATTCTCGTCCCGCCCCGTCGTACTTTTCCTCCGACTCGAAAATATCACTGAAATATACATACCATTCATTATCAAGCGAATATAATCTTATTGCAAATTAGACAGAGATACAAACGCCCTTATCCGGCTCAATTCAAGATGGCTCCCTCATTCGCGACATGGTCTGCTGAAGGAGTACGTGTTGAGAAAAAAGAAAGATGATTGATTGTCTGACATCTTCACAGCCATTACTTCCCCACGATCTAAATATTGGAAAGATCTTCGTCGCGCACGATGGAGCTATCCACTTGACAACAAATACAAATGAGATACATATGATAGGCACATTGGCAGACGTGCGGGAGAAACTAGAAAAAGGAAACAATGATTCAATCGAGTACACTGTTATGAAAACCGACGCTCCTATTGTATTTTGTGCCAACGTTGAAGGATACCCGAACATGCTCTTCATTGCCACGGATCAGAAACTCGGCTTTATAGAAAATTATCGCAGGCCAGGGGAACGAGATTCCCGCGTCGTATCTATAATGCCTAAAGCTGTCAGGTTTTTATTCGAGAGAATGCGACATGTTGACGCGACTAATCTATATTTCACTGGAGGCAGGGTGGATTTTAAGGGAAATGTTTGGATGTTGTCCACTTTCGAGACAAGAACGCAAGATCAATTGCGCGAACCCTCGATCAAGATTCTGCCCAAAAGCGACTTATTCCGGATTGATCGGAACTGGCAGTCGGTCCGGCCGAGTTGTATGTCAACTGAGCCTTATATTGGATGTGATTGGAGTTGCAATAACCAAAGAGTTTACCTGTCGGGGCCTACGTGGAATCCATCGAGCTTGCGAAACACAATATTGGCTACTGGCTTTGATATCAATACCGATACCTTTGACATGGGCAACTGGGGGATATTCTATAAATTTGGGAATGACAGGGAATATCTGATGGCTTTTGTGATAGATTCAGAAGATCATTTGTGGTGTGCGGTATCTGGTATCCGGAAGGTACTTAGGATAAGCCCTGAGGGTGAGTGTGTGGGAGAGATTTGTTTGCCTTCTCCTCACGAACCTACCGACCTCGAGTTCATCGGAAGAGAACTAGTCATCCTTACAAAAAAACTAGTCATAGAACCCGAGGCTTGCCCGCCGGGTATTGACTATGACACCTGGCTAAAAGATGCTATCGAGGCATCGCATGGCAATATCTTTACTGTGGATGTTGGAAGTACTGGTAAAACAAAACGTCTCTATAAGTTGGACATAGAGCAACTTGCTTTGTTGAAGGATTCTGGTCTATCTATCGGGAACAGGGTGGTAACTTTATCAGAAAGATATCCGCCTCAACATAACTACTATTTCATGAGAATTCCATGACTGTCTCGGTCTAGCGCTAGCCATTTTTGTTCTGCCGATTATCTACCTTTTATACCAGTTTCCGGATAAGTCGAAAAGAAAAGTGTTAACCAGCATATTGTTCGTCTGGGGTAGATGGAAATCTCATGGCCAGCGGTATCCTATTGGAGTTATGTAAATATCAGCGATAGACTTGATACGTATTGGATCTTGTTATACTCAAAATACTAAGACGCTTCAGTCCCACTTGACCACTCTGAAAGCGGAGTTATCACACAAGATGAAGGGTGAATTGGTGAAATAAAAAAAAACATGACTAAGTGATGGAATTGATGGGGATTGGAGTAAGTTCGAGCGATTGAAGTTCTAGATGCCTAGATATAAATCATTTCAATCTCCAAGACTCAGCCCTATTTATCTCCTTTCCGGCAATATGACGATCATGTATACCCAGAGTATCTTTGGTAAAAAAAAAATTAAGGTTTCCAGATCGACTCACCTTGTGTAATAACTAATCTAATTTATGCGCTATCGATTCATCGCTCAGTACGTGTCAAGCCAATCATCTATCACTCTGAGTCCGCAAAAGGTATTGTTGCATATCTGACGGCTCAAAGTTCCAGGTTTCATCCTTACAAGCCTGAAAGTACCTGCATAAGTATTGTATCCTGTAAAAAGCTTAATCCGGTTCTGCGAGATCCGGTTTTAAATCTTGTGAACAATTCTCTTAGCTTCAAACACAATACGCCTGATGTAATTTCATATGCATAAAACAATAATTACTTAGAATAAAGGACTGGATATCTCTACCTTGTGGTGAGCGTCTCTCGCAAATGTTTTAGAGCCGTTAGATGAAAAGAGAGAGCGCAACAGATCCCAACGGGGATGTGGGTTGTGGGGAAACCCATTCATTTGGCACTGGCACATGAATGGATGGCATGGCTCGGATAATATTGTATACTTTTACATCAATAAAAATAGTATCTAGAGCTGAAACTGCTCGAACTTGCAATTCTAATCTCATCTGGGTAGTATACCCATTAGTTCTACAGGAGATAAAGTCCCAAATGGTTTTATCAGATGCCTTATAAGGAACAATGCGGAAGTCCCCTCGAAAATAATTTCTCATGGATTTCAAAAAGCTTTGACTTACAGAAACTCATATTGAAGTTGGAAAAAGAAACTTCAACCGTGAACACGGTAGACGATGAGATTGATGGATTGAAGATATCTTAATCCTAGAAGATATTCCAAGTTCGAAAACCTTCTTAGTATCGAAATAGTATACTCCACACTAAACTTAGCGTGCTGATATTCCTATTTGCCCAAGAGACTAAGTTATAGCGTGAGGGTTAGAAGCATTTACATCCGTTGCTTGACTAGCCCAGTTCAAATGGAAATCCCAAGGTATGTCAAAACTAACTGAGACTTTCGTAATTTGTCCAGCACCGAACAAAACACTGCAAAAATGACTCCCAAGGTTACTTAACCTTGAGACTCGTTCAATCCCAACCTTTAAAAGCTACCCCAATCTCAATACCCATCGCCGGTAATCATGAAGTTTCCAATTCGACAAAAACGGAATGCCAATGGCAAAGAGAACTCAGCTGCGCCCACAATCCTTCTCAAACAAGGTTTCACGAATGATGTCCGCCTCTTCATTTTTGGTAAAGTGTATCATGCTCACTCTATCATCCTCAAACTACATTCCAGCTATTTTCGCTCAGCTCTAGCTTGGGGAGAGAAAGATACAAATCCATCAGGACCCTTTTGTTATGATTTTATCTCAAATGTTGATGAAGATGGAATTTGGCTTATGGAACTGAGAAAATCGGTACGCACAGACCAATCTAAGACTGCGATATTCAGTTCATATCTAGACGATGAATACTAATTCTATCGTAGACTTCCAATACCAACAAGCTCGCGAATACAAACAAATTAAGAGCTCCAGAAACTGAGGAAGGCGAAAGACGCGCTTTTGAAGCCATACTCTTTGCTATGTACAACATAGCCTACTTATTCGCGACTACGAACATTTCATGGATATCGTCCGCTTAGCAGATTCCATGTGTGCTCGTCCTATACTTTCACATAGTTTGGATTCCGCACTTCGCAGAAGTCCCGGGTTTACGGATACGATCTGCCAAAACAGCCGTTCTTTGATTCAAATTGCAAAAGCGCTGCATCACCCTGTCCTCTTCCGGGAATGCTTAGTATACGAAGTTTCAAAGGCAAAAAGTACCCTTGGCGAAGCGTATTGGCTAACAGATTTTGACGGCGATGAAGAGATTGCATCTTGCTTCGTGATGGCACTCCAGAATGTTGGCACCATACGAAACTTGGTGGATGGTGGTATCGAAGCTTTTAGTAAGAGCTCAGATGCTTGGGAAAGAATGTTGATGGTGAAAGATGGTATGTCGGATGATGTACTAGAGTTCCAGAGTGCTACCTATTACCGAGAAGTGATGAATCGATTGGAAGTTAAAGAGTTGGGAGATATTACCATGGAGTGGTACCTAAATTTTATGAATTTGTTGTCAAGCAACTTAGTTCTTGACAGAAATTCAGGCCGCGTCGGCGAGGAAAGAAGCCCTTGTACACAGAGCAACAAGAGAGGCTTCTTCTGTGCCACAATTCGAGATGAAGATCTTCCCTGGGATCAGAATATGGTGGACTGGTAAAGGGTCAGATTTAGCATATCAATCTGTTGTCTTATGGCTAAATTGTAGCGTCTTTGGAAGATCAAGAATTGATCAATAGCATTTGGAGTAACGTGGTGTTTTGTGTTGGCAGTTTGTGGCAGTTAAAGAAGCAAGAGTATTGATCTCACTTGCAGAGATTCAGCGTTGTATAACATAACAAAAATATTTATATTGAAATATCCTCAATTGTCCTTTGAGTCGTCGTCGTCGTCCTCGTCGTCGTGATGTTCCCCGAAAATCAAGCCCCATGATTCCAAAAATAGAAACACTAATCCGCCCCACATCCCGTCTTGCAACATCAAATCTCGAACGATCGAAATGTCCGACCCCCTTTCCCTCAATTAAATATACTTTTCCTCTCTTTTTCAATATCTTGTGGTATTCGCATCATGCCAGACTTCGAGAATGTCACATCTGCCGCATCCTCGCAAAAGTCGAACTCTTCTTTATTCACTCATTGTTCTCTTGATCATTACCATTCTCTTTAATTGTCCATTTCTCCTCCAATCTTCGGAACTGCCTCTGAACGAACATCTCGATACACCAATCTACGAACATGCATCGCCATATCGACTCCATGCAAATCGCACACAAGAAGCTGCTCTCGAGAAGCAATTAATCAGAATCGAAGAAAGCATTAAATCCTCCCTTATCGAGCTCGAAAAAGACATCCGAGCACCCAAGAAAATATGGCAGATAACTTCCGCAGCCGAAGCGCCTATTTGGGAAGGTTGGACACGAGAATGGCAGGCCACAAACCCAGAATGGGAAGTAAAACAATTCACTGCATCGCCCGGTCCAGATATTCTCCCATATTTTCGTTCCATACCCTCAATTTCTCAAACTCTCTCTCCACATTCAGAGCTCGAGGTCGATTTGTTCAGATGGTTATTACTTTGGTATCATGGCGGTTTTTACTTGGAACCGGATATTTGGCCTCGAATGGGCATTGAAGAATGTTTCGACATGGATTCCATCGAACATCCTTCTCTATCCTTACCTCGCAAATATCCGAATTCGACAGGGAGATATGTAGATCAACGAGAGCGGTCTAGTCCTATTAGTTTAGTGTTAGGAATCGATATCGATGAACCATATATGGCTTCTCATATCCGAGAAAAATGGGGATGGTCGAGAACATTTAGTTTCGCTACTTATGCCATGTGGGCACCGGGCAGATTTGATCCATTGTTGAGAAAAGCGATTGTAAGATGTGTTTCGCATTCTTCTATGGCCTCGCTATTCGGTAAAGAGGTCGATGCCAAGGAATCCGGGGAAGTTTGTGGAGGTGCCATGTTAACTGATATTGTCTTGGAGATGCTGAGCGAGCATCTGAAAGAGGTACATAAAGTACGAGATATGGACGCGGGATTGGAGAGAAGAGTTACGTGGAAGAAATTCCGTTCTTTAAGATCCCCTTATTGGTTTTCGGCTAAGGATTTTAAAGATGGAGCTAATGTGGAGGAAAACTTAAGGGGATTGGGTGTACTGCCGATTGATGTTTGGGGAAGTGGTCAGAGACATAGTGGATCGGGAAAGTTTAGTCATGAAGACGCTTGTACAAATCATGTTTTTGGGAAGAGGCCTTCTGTCTCATTTTGGCAAAAAGTATTTGGATAAGTTATCAATGGAGGAGTTCATGTAACTACTGGCACTATTTGGGTGTGGATGTCAATTGCATGAATAGGCGTTTGGTTGAGGTTTGAATAATCTTTAATTGTCAAAGAAACTAATTAGGGGTGCCACGGAAGGTGATCCGCGGTGCTATGATATCAGGTCTTAAATGCCTGGAAGACGAGTGGACTATTATTAGACAGAAACGCAAAACGAGATATCTACCATGGATATCGATATCTTCCCATCGAAAGATTCATATCCGGTCCAACGATAATAATCAAGCTTCCTCCTCGAAGAGCAATGAATCCAAATGTGATGCATCCAATGATCATGAAGAATGAAAGGGTTAACTCGAAGCCAAACCAACAATCCAGAAGAACAGCCATTCATCAAAGCAAACCTTCCATGGAAAGCCATTTCGTCTACACAGACCATTCTCCCTTAAGCACAATACCCATCCGCAGCCTGCAAATTCAAACCCCCTTCCAACTCACACGGATCCTTACTAAAGCTCACCTGCAAGCCCTCATAAATACTACTCGTACCACCAACTTTTCCCGCGCCCTCCCTCAACCTCTCAAGTCGACTCTTCATCTTCCTCGCCGCGCTCACCTCGGCAAAAACCACCGTCGCATTGCCCCCGTTATACACAAACACCAACTGCACATTTTCTTTCCCAACTTCCTTTTCACACAATGTCTGTAGATTTCGTCCCGTAAACGCAAAAAAGAACGCCTTCTTCACAATCGTCAATCGGCGCGATGCGAAAATCGGTGCACTCATCGAGATAATATCATCATTGATAGGGAACGGCTCACCACGGACACAATCCGCGATGAATCTAAACCGACTCGGGGCATTAGCTTCACGTTCCGCGAGCAGCACCGAGAAAAAGAGCTGCGCATCCGCCGCATGCTGGAACACGATACCGGAAAAGCGCTTTCCGGTGTCGGAATCGATGCCGAAGCGGATGCAGACGATGGGGCCTTCGTGGATGGCGTTGGAGATGTCTGAGAGGGTCATGGTGGTGGGGATGTTGAGGATGAGCACCACGCGGGCTTGTTGCGAGGGGGATTCGTGGATGCTGGGTTTGGGGGCGGGGAGGGGAGGGATGCGTCCGATGCTGTTGAGGCGGCGGCCGGAGCGTGGGGTTGAGGGGTGGAGATCGACGTTGCGGTGGTTGGGGGAGGCGCTGCTGACGATGGCGGCCCAGGTGGAGACTTGGGTTTTGAAGGCTGCTTGGGTGGGGGTGGCGGTGATGGAATCGGTGGGACTGGTGGCGGAGGTTTCGGAGATGGTTTCGAATTGGGTTTGTGTTGGGAAGGGTGATTGAGGAGGGAGAAGTGGTGAAATACGGCGAGATGTTATGTTATTTGCTCCGACGAGGTTTAAAGGTGCGGGTCGATTTTTGCGAATCATGTTAGAAGGTTGAATTTCGACTTCAGTTTCGGAATCTACTTCTCGGATTTTGACGATGGGTAACTTGATTCGAGGAGAGGGGTGACCATGCGTCATTGGTGCTTGGTCAAGAGTACCACTGCTAAAGGCGTATTGATTGAGTGAAGTATCCTGATCTTTAGCATCTAGATCTCCGACTTCGAATTCCTCAACAACACGCTTATTCTCCAGTATATTCAAGCACTCATCAACATTCAAACCCAATCCATCCAGACCTAAATTATAAAGTCTCAACAATGAGCTCGAGAGTAATGCCTCAGTTGTATAAATCCTATTATTCTCCCACACAAACCCATGAACTGTATCTTTCGCTCTGAGACAATCTTCCATATTTTTCATAATCACAAAACGGAATGTAGATCTGGATGCCAGATCAAAGATCATAGGACACTTCTCGACGACTCCATAGAGTTCGAAAATTGAGCGAAAAGCTGGAGTTGTCCATTCTGGAGGGAAACCAGTGACATAGAGAGCGCGTCGTTCAAGTTGTTCTTGACTGTAGGGTGAGGGAATGCCGGGAACGTGGGTATGTGGGTAAATGTTGGCGTACGTGAGATAAACATGTTGACTTTCTTCGGAATAAATACCAGTAGCGACGGAATAGGGAATGAGATTGAGTGGATTTGGATTGCGAACGGCAAGAGGATTTGTTAATAAATCGTGGTTTGCCATTGTGTTGAATTGATTGTTTTGAAAATTGATGTTGTTGTTGTTGTTGTTGTTGTTGTTGAGAAACGCGAAGAAGTGAAAATATATGAGATTTGAAAGAAACCTAGGTAAAATTTTGAAGCGAGTCCGTTCTAGCCTTGTGGACTTGGATGATTTTTATGGCGTGAGATCAGTTACAACATTCAAAGTGAAGCTTGAGATGAGATGAATTTTTAAAGAATTAATACGCTACTACAAAGATTTGACCTTGATCATTCCCATAGCCATGGCAGAAGCAATATCTATATCTGAGAACTATACATTGTCAGTATCAGATTAAGACATTTAGAAACTCTCATCCGAGCCTTCCAGAAGAGACTTACTTGATGTCTCATACTGTACGAAACTGAAGTCTTCCCATCAACTCGAATATCACTCTCTCTTCTCACTCTTCTCTTTCTCTCTAATCAACCTTCTCGCTTCCACCATAGCCAATCCCAATAGATTCTTCCCCCATTCCTTTCTCTTCCCATCCAACGTCCCATCTCTCTCCTGTCTTTGACATTCCTTCACTCCACCTTTGATTCCAATTCCCCAAATCTTATCGTACGGACTTGCTTCTACCAGTTCTCTTTCCCCTGTTTTCTCCAACTGTTCTCTCAACTCTTTTCCTCCCCTCGAGAACTTCAATACGTTTCCTTGAATGACGATGTTGAATTTAACTTTATTCCATTCCTTGCTATCAAAGTTCTTGACTTTGCGACCGAGGGATTTGATCTTGTTAGGGTTATTCGTTTCGAGGATTTCCATCGAGGTGGGAATATCTTTGAAATGGAGAGCTTTGTGGTACATCATATATCTAGATCAAATCATGTGAGTACGGAATAATTCTGTATGAGGAGGGAAAACAAACTGCTCGGTGGAAGTGAAAATACGCCCATTTTCATCGGTGAATTCACAGATGTAATGTTGAGATAGAAACGGATAGTCTGCATCATCTGGATGCCAGAAGAATAACGGTCCGTTGTCACTCATCTCGTTGATTTCTTTGTATGGTTATTACAATAGAACAGAAAGAATGGAAATTTGAGTTGAATGAGAATTACAATTGAAGTGAAGTGAAGACTGGATGTTTCAAGAAGAAATCGATGTATTATTCACGAAACAAAGAAAAGGGGAAAGGTGCGTATGGTGAAGTTTAGAATATTAAAGGTTATATAAAGGTAGTAGTCACATGTGAGTCAAACGGCAACCCCACATTTAAATGTACTTAGGGCTGAGATTTAGTTTATTTAGTATAGGCTAGCTCCAACTTTAATATCTTGAGTATATATCGACAATTATTATATCTGACAGTTTTGTTGGCAGCGTCGTTGAGTGGATTGGTTAGAAATTGGATTGTATAGAGGTAGGTGCAACCTTACTTGTCGGTTTCTCAGGCTACATGAGTACCGGGCATCTCGGGTGTTGTTACTTTGCCGAGTAAACATTGATATCGAGCATGTATTGCTGCTTTGCCCAGAGACGTCAAATCAATGGATATAGAATTGGATATTACACGATATCCTATATCTATATCCATATAATGACGAAACTTTTAAAATTGAAGGATGACTACTTCCGAGAGTTTCTCACAATGGGAATGATCTCCAAGGGCTTCAGTTCAACCACATATTGATGAGCCTACTGTAATATCCCATCTTTTGACGATAATTTCAAATCAATCTCAAAAGATAATGATTAGCTGATGCTTCAATCTACAGCAACACGAGGTAAATGTTTCTCTGGAATCTTTTTCTAAGGGGGAAAGAGAGGTATGTTAAATTCAAGGTTTAGATCTCCAACTCTCCATCACAACACCGCACAAGCTTCTACTCTCAACTCCTCAGAATGTCACTTTATAAAATTCATATATCACTGTCCATGTCAATGTCCGTTATATATATATACCTAGAAAATGTCAAATCGATTAGAAGATCAAAATAATATTCAATATCATCCATCATTTTCAAATCATAGTAACTTTCTAGCCAATATTGCTAGAAAATTAGTCTGAATACAAAGAGGCCTTGGCAAATTGGGCGTAAGTAACACAAGTTACGGCTAATCAATATTTGTGTATATATCCTTCTGATTAGTTGGAGGTGAACCTGAGAAATCAATATCTATAGTACAATTCACTGTAGTTGGTTAATTTTTACCGAGGAGATTTGCGACCGAGGAAAAAGGGGAATACATGATAGGCTCGGAAGAATGGAGATGTATATTATAAATTGATGGGTTTTAGATGAGAGTGTTTAGTTTCAGAGGTACCTATGCTTTTATGAAGATTTTATGAACAGGGGGAAAGCGATAGCTTCAATAGGTATATGGAAATGCTGTACTTTAAGTACTAGTAGATATATAACCTCAGTTTCTAACGGAATTGATTGCTTTTCCAGTGAAGATAACGATTAGAAGTATATGAAAATTCGGAAATACAAGAAAAATGAAAGGTGTCAGATAGGACTTTCATTAATTAATTATTGCTCAATCGTTTGGAGAGATGATGGTGGTGTAAACTACGCATTTATAAGACTTATGGTAAAAAACATGATTAGGAGGTATAAAAGTCTTTTATGGCAAGGAACTGGTCCAGGGGTTAAGCAATAGGGACATGGTGTCATATCATCTAGTCTTCTCTAGATCTTGATTCCCTTTCGCTTATCAGCTAACAATCCCATACACTTCTAACATAGAAAAACCTATTGCTGGTAGTATTCAGTCTATCATAAAATCATGTAGAGATGCTTGTATATGCCTTGATGCCTGATCCTGTATACAGCTACCAAACCAAATCGCTTTGCCAGACTTCTGGATTCACTCCAGACAGTTAATTGATTGAAGCTTTTCCCTTTGCCAAGTAACATATCTCGAAGCGATTTTTCTCTAGGTGGAGAAATACAAATTAATATGTGCTAATGGATATACGGCTTGCAGCAGAGAAATATTATAGGTGCGCTAGTGCGCACATTGTTTTAGAGCTCTTGCGCTTTGTATCTTGTATCTTCTAGTACAGATATAAAAGGGAAATCTTTTGTGATTTCCCTCTTTGAAGGATTCATAGTCCCAATTTGCATTATACAATCATTCTTCTATACTCTTATACACTCATGTAACTATATAGTTTAATCTAATATAGAATAAATCCCCACTATACAAACCTTCCATCCAAAACCTCGGCACAATGATTTTCTCACAGGCTCTAAAACATTCACTTCCGGCAATTCACAGAAGCAAATGGCATACGCGAGAAAAATTCAATCTTATTTCTTTTGCCGATGAAGGTTTTACATGGTACGAGTATCGCCTAGGTAATTAGATCTTCATACTGTTCACTATGTACAACGATGTATCGGAAATGAGACATCTATACTGCACACTGCGTATGGATACTGATACGAAATTAGATACTACAATGTTGATGCAGAATGAATCTCAAACAAGCGGAGAAATAGACGGAACCTTTTGGAGAAACACATAAAGATATCTGATGTTGCAATCCGTCTTTCCTTGTACTCTTAAAACATAACAAACAATATCATAACATCTTGAAATTTCCATACAGAACAAAGATACATCGAGTTGGAACTTCATATCAAAAAGCATACTACAGCCATTTTGAACTTTCCACTAAAAAAGATACTTCTTTCTACAATTTGAATATCTAAATGTAGGTTCCCATTATAATACTGTGGAGTTTGCTCTTGGATTTTAGTCTCATATCTATTTTACTAAATAGTTCATGTTTATCATCTTACTGAGCAAGAGCTTGATAGAAGACAACATCCAAAATGGAATCCTACAAATCTTCTATTATGAAGGTGTTCGCTACGATCTTTAGCTTGAAGGCTTACTCAGAACTAGTATGTGTACCTTCTCTTCCATGATTATTTTTACTCACTATTAATATACTATTTCAACATCTCATACTTACTTTCTCTCACCTAGGTCCAAAGCACTAGACGTTCGGAACCAAAGAATGATAGTTCTGCTCATTCAACACTCTCCAAAAATGAGTTTAGCGATAATGAATACATCATGTCAGCCGAATATCTCCAGAAAGAAGCATATCACGGATCATCCATAAGCCACAAATTTGCACAATTTCTTCTCTGGGTAATTTGGTTTCCTTTAGGTCTCCCTCGTCGCCCTATACTTTGTTTCTCTACTAATATACTCTCTAGTCCTTCATTTCGATCCTGATTACTCCCATCCTCGTCATCCTCAACATACTTTTTCAATTTCGCGAGTCCGAACACTCTTGGGCTCCAATCACTGGCTGTGTCTGCTTCATCATTCTACTCATCTCCTTTTTTCTTCGCACCGACAAAGAAGTTGACGAAAAATATACCGCGCAATGGGAAATCAAGACTAAAACTACTTCGCGGGAAATTCAGAGTCGAATTTATGACAAAGATCAAAACACGTAGTTCTCACTTTTCCTATTTATCAATCTAGATGCATAAAATAACACTGAAACTGCAGTAAATTTCGCACCACTCATCTGGCTCAAATTCGAAATCTCCAGACTCTCCCCGAGCATCAATCTCCCAAGAGTTTAGGTAGTATGCGTTGTGAGATGAGCGAAAAATATACTGCAGCGATGAGAGATATGACTTCTGAATCAAGAGTTAAGCTTAATATTCTTGTACGTTTGAAATCTCACAGTCCCATGTTCACTTTGTTCCTTCTCTATTTTTCCTTTCCCATCTTTTACTTTCTCCCTCAGCCCCTATATTTCCCAGATAAATAATCTCCAGACTAATATGCTCCAAGCTCATAATCTCCGGAGCCCTATCTACAATTTTCATCTGGGCCGCAAACCACTACTATCACAACCCAGCTTCCTTCACCGAAGCAAAAAAATCATTTGGTATTATTTAGCAAAGCTATTGTTGTGATCATTATGTACACCAGTGTATTACACCAAACTAAATTCTGGATCGAGGAATTAGAACGAGAGAGAAGTAGTATTATGAGAGGATGGGATATTGTAAATTGATGAATTCATGGGGGAGAGATGTGAACTCGATGATACCGTTTCTTTTCTGGTCATCGGTGAAAGGGAAAAGGAGTGGCTAGAGCTACTGCAACTGCAGGCAGGACCTGCTTCTGGGGTTTGGGATGAATATCCCGTTGGGGAGTATTTGAAATTGATCTCTAGGTTATAGGGACAACGTCTTACTGAGATGTAGAGTGGATTGAAATCCGCTTTGATACTTTCTTTTGAACTACATTATTAAAGCAACAGATCTTTAAGATTAAATGCTGATAACAATAAATACCAAAAAAATGGTTTCGATCTTTACTTTATGTTTTATACTTCGAAGCAATAGCCGTTTGTGCAGTGATATGCTAAAGATGCAAACTACATCCGCGAATCCTTTTGGCTCTCTAGGGATCGTACAAGCTCCAGATCTGAGAGATAATATTTTATCGGATACTAGATACATAACTATATGTCCCTCTCACAACTTGAGGAAGAAGACTGACTATCTACGTATACCATAGAAAGTCTAACTCAATCATACACTCGTTAGAGGGAAAAGCACTTCGTCAGAATTAATATACCTACACCCAGTACGCCTCAAAATACTCTTCCAACCCTCTTTCTAGATCTACTAACAACTTACAAGATAAAATAATAATTATAACTCTGCTCTTAAAATCATATACAACTCGTGACATGTCGTCGTTCGCCGCGAACCATAGAAACCATGAGCACAGACCCATCTCTTCTCCATCTTCAACCCTCGGTTCGGTTCGGCTCATCCATCAATCAAGCTTCCCCAGATTTCGGAAATGCAAGTCCACCAGTCTTACATTTCACCTCCCCCGCAACTATCAAGACACGTGCAAACTATCTATACTGGATCCCTTTCATTTTATTTCTAATCATAGCTGTGTTTATGCTTCTCAGATTTCAATGTCTGTAATATCTTCCTATCATACGTCTTCCCTTACATTTACATCTAGAAGTATATACCAAATCATCACTCCCTCAGCTCCTCACATCTCCCTCCTCAGGACTGTAAGAAGATCACAATATCAATCTATCCACACCACGGGAATATATAAATATCAAGCAAATCTAGCAACCTTTACAAGAACAAGGAGAGGAGCTAGAAACATGACAGTCCCCGGATCTCGATCTCCGAAATCTGATTTGGAAAAACAATATACTTCATCGACTAGTAGTTCTAAAGTCGATAGGAAAGCTAAGAAAGAAATTGCTGTTCCGCAGCCGAGTTCTAGGTATGTATATACCTCCACACAACCCATCATATTCCATTATCATCCAATTCCCTCTCACCTCCCCAACTAATACCTCCATAGTATCCTTCTCATTTCCCCTCAAAATCAAATTCTTCTCCTCCATCGTCTCCGCACCTCCTCTTCCTTTCCCTCCGCCCATGTATTTCCAGGTGGAAACCTCGATTCCTTCCATGAATCACCTATTCCCTCTCCCTCGTCTCCTTCTCGCCATATAGACTCCGAAGTTTATCGCCTTGGCGCTATCCGGGAATGTTTCGAGGAGAGCGGAATCCTCTTAGCCGTCTCTTCATCTCCTCCCTCTCTCATTCACGAGGACAAAAATCCCCAAGAAAACCCCCACGAGAAAGAATTACTCCACATCAACGAAGACGAAAAATCGCAAGCAAGAAAAGAAATCCATTCCAAGAATATCAATTTCTCATCCTGGCTTTCCCAGCACGGAGGAGTGCCCGATACTAGTTCTCTCCATTCATTTACCCGGTGGATCACCCCGTCGAATCTCCCAAAACGCTTTACTACACAGATGTATATTTATTTTCTCCCCTTATCCTCATCTTCATCATCCCTATCCCCCAAATCAGAAGCAAAAAACCAAAGTGGTATCATAAACCACGAAAAAGAAACCCCTACACAAACCCCCACCCACGACGGCGGCCTCGAACACACCGCGGCGGAATTCGCCTACTGCGCCACATGGTTAGAAAAAGCACGGAAGGGGGAAACTATTCTCTTTCCCCCGCAGTATTATTTAATGGAATTACTTTCGTCCTTTTTGCTTCCACCATCAGATGGGAAATTCTCACAAGAAGCCCTCGCGGCTCAAAGAGAACAAGTCCTGCAATTCCTGCAAGGAGATGGCGGAGACGCGTCAGGAGTTCTCTGGGGAGATAAAGTCATGAGTCCGCTTTCATTGGGGGTGAGGAGGCAGGGCGGAAATGGAGATGGAGATGGGAGAGTCATCCTGGGGTTGGATAGACAGGGTCCGGAACTGAAGGGGATGGGGAGAGCAGGGGATGGGAGGAGAGTTGTTCTTGTGAGGTTTGGGAGGGAGGGGCCTAGAGAGGTGGAGGTTAGAGAGAGGAGAGGGATTTTGGAGGAGGAGAGAAGGGGTCGGGAAAGTAAAGGGGAGGCGAAGTTGTGAGGTGGGGTTTTGTGTGGATTGAGGAAGGTTGGGATATAGATATATAATGTTATATTGATTGGAATGACTCAATGACCTTCCAGACGAACTATCCGACGGCAAGCTTGCTGATAAATTTCTCAAAAGTCTAAACAATTTTATAATTGCAATAGCTCTCGAATTGCAATCCCATCTTGTGAATTCATTGAAGCCATTGCGAAACAAGAAACCATGCATCCGTCATAGCACCATACCGTTATAGCGCATATCAATCATCATCATTCTTTCATACAGTTCATACTCAAACAAACATCCCTCCCATACCGATAACGCCAGCATGATATTTTCCAGCACACACCATCCTCATGAATATCTACGCCCCGATGTCATCATCCCTTCCATTCCTCCTCACCAATCCCCTTGAATCCCAATCCCCTTCCCATCCCCACCATCAACGCTCCTCCTCCTCACCCCCCGCCAACGTCCTCTCCTCCGCCCCCTCATCCTCCTCCTCCCCCTCATCATAAATCTCATAACTCGGCCACGCAACCTCAAACTCCCCTTCCTCAACCCCCTCCTCCTCCTCCTCCTCCCTCACAAACCTAAACGCCAAGATCCCATTATCCCTCACCCCCAAACTCTCCGGCGTATCTCCCAATGCAAGCTGTAATTCCGTCCATCCCGCCTTCGGATCATGGATATCGATGGGCACAGCGAGCGCGATATCTTTAATCGATTCCGGGAGAGGGATCTTGCGATCGGTGAGGGTGGTGGTGGTGGAGGAGAGGGTGGTGGTGGATTTTCCTGCGGGGGAGGAGGGGAGCGAATTGAGGCCTTCGGGGTAGCGTTCTTGGAGGGTGGAGAGGAGGAGGGTGAGGATTTGGGGGAAGGGCTGGGTGGGCGGGACGAGGAGGAGAATAGTGTGGGTGGTGTGTTTGAGGAAGAGGGTGAGGTTTGTGTTGGATGGAGTTTCGAGGGTGGTGGATTTGCGTTTGGGAGGCTGGGGGGTGGGGGGTGTTAGTTTTGGGGATGTGGTTAAGGAGGGAGAGGAGGGAGAGGAGGGGAAGAGGTCAGCTTACCATTTTGGGTTTTGGTTGATTAGGTTGTATATATGGATTGGATTGGATTGAATTGAATTGAAAATGCCTGTGTTTATCTATTAGATCGGATGATATTCGAGACCGTCGTTACAAGTATTTATTCGTGGTTATGTTGTGAAATTTATTTATTTATTTCTTTCTTTGTAAGAATTTCAACGAATATGTAGTCAATCAGCTTCAGATAATCTTCTGCGACGCGATAAGGTAAAGGTTATCAATTTCGCGAAAACAGCTGACCATTATCAAAAAAGGGATTTCTCAATTCTTCAGTCTTGTGAGATTCAATACAATACAATACGATACAATTCAATTAACCTCACTTCTCTGTTCATACATGATTTTACCTCAATCGGAACTTATCAACGAACAAGCCAATCAATACAAAACCATGGAACCCTTAACCCCTTCTCCCCCAACAATCGAACCATCTACCCCTCCCCCAACCCCCGAAGAACTCCTCGAAGCCCAAATGAAAGCATGGCGGAAATCCCACCACGAAGCCCTCGTCCTCGATTCACGGATGTCCATTCCCTACGGCGCACGACTTCCCCTCTGCACATCTATATCATTTCTCTGCGGCATGGCACTTGGAATCTCCCACGGATCTCAAGCCGCGTCGTTGCGCTTTCGCGCCGAGAATGCGCATCGCTTGCCGACGTCGCCGACGGGCTGGTATTTGTATCATAAGAGTAAGAATTATCATACGGGGCTTGGGGGGGTCAAAGAGGGGTTGAAGATGGGGGGGAGGATTGCGTTTTGGACGGCGGGATTGCTGGCGATTGAGGATATGTGTGATAGGTGGAGGGGGAAGAAGGATGTGGTTAATACGGCGGTTGCTAGTTTGAGTATTGCGGGGGGGTTTAGTTTATGGAGTGAGTTTTATTTTATTTTATTTGTTTTTGGTTCATTGATTTGTGCTTGTGAATGCGTTCGAGGGGTGGTATTGAATTGGATCTATGGATTATCGGATCAGTGGTATAATACCACTCTGATACGTTGGCAATATTCCTCAGCATGAGATGAAGTCTGGCAAACATCAATGGAAAAAAGCAGAAGGCGGACGATAAATGGCAGATAATATAACATGCTGAATTGTCCATACTAACATAACTTTCCTCCCAGATCGGTTTCCTATCATAACTGCAGCCAGAACAGCGAAAACCGGATTAGCATTTGGTATAGGATATGGATTATTACAAGATGCAGTCGGATATGCAAGAGGTAGAAGATTGGGATATGTAGATTTCTTAAAGGGAGCAGTAGGAAGAAGAGGGGGAAAAGAAGAAGAGAACGAAGGAGATTCCAGACCGAGAGATGATGCAAAGACAATAAAATAACAATATAAACAATATAAACAATGTAAAAAATAAAAATAAATGGAAAATCAAATGGTAATTATATCCACTTTCCTATTTAAACAATTTCTCCATTTCCTTCTTCTCGTTAATATCCGTATCTTTATAACATTTCCATATCTAATATATAGGTAATTGTTAATAATAATAAGTATAACGTGGTTTATATGTATATGGGCCATATTACTATATGGGCCACTTTCACCTCAATTCATATATTGAAATCCATATTATTCAATAACTATTAATTCAATTGATTAAAACTTTTAAGAATCTAATAATCTAAAATCTATTATATTATACCCTATCAATCTATATTTACTATAACATCAATTAAAACTCCCTTTCTGTTACGAAGGTGTTATAGGAGCTGCCTTTAGGGTCACATAGAAATGTCTAGAGATCTCTTGAGATAGTTTAAACTAAACTTCAAATAGGAATTCAATAAGGTTATAATTGGTTGCAATTCTTATAACTATAATATAAAACTAATAATTGTCTTGAGCACGAAGCTTTATATTATAATGAAACCTATTCCCTTATATAGATCTTCGTTCTCTAAAGTCGATTGATAAGTTAATTGATTTATCAAGTCAATCGGCTTTTAATCATATAACACTTATCTTGTAATCCCTAGCAAGGTTGTTACTTATCTAATCTATACTTGCTAATTAACCTATACTTACTAAATAACTAGTGTTTATTATCTTTAGTTACTCTTTCATCTTACTGTCCCTACAGTACTGTTTTCATAAGTCCTGATACCAAGGCCTCAGGTTAATCTTATAATTCATATTGCGGTGCGGGTACCTCCGTAACAGAAGGGTAACATATTCTGTATCACGTAATTAGGGTCACATAATAAGAGAGTCGATTCGACTTATCGATTCAACTTGTCGATTCGATTTAGAGAACGAAGATCTATATAAGGAATAGGATTTTATTATAATATAGAGCTTTATATTACGGGAGCTGCCTCTAAAGTCACATAGAAATGTTTAAAGATTTCTCGAGGTGGTTTAGACTAGATTTCAAATAGGAATTCAATGAAATTAATAATTATCCTTGAGTATGAAGCTTTATATTATAATGAAATCCTATTCCCTTATATAGACCTTCGTTCTTTTAAATCCTTGGGATCCTAAGCTTTTAAAGCTTTTAGCTTCTTGAATCCTAAACTTCAAAAGCTTTTACTCTTATTATATAATATTTATTATATAACCCATTATTACTTATTATAACATTATCCCCTTTTTAGATTAGCACTTGTTCCAAATATATTTAATAAATCGTTCTTATCTATATATTCTTCAATTGTTTTCATTATATTATTTTCTAATAAAGTTTCTAAATATCAATAATACATTCTTTTTTCTGAAACAATCAAGATTTATAATTCTAATAATATACCTTATTCCAATTATTCTTATTACAAACATTATTATATTATTTTAAATAATCGCTTCCAATATTATAATAAATATATTCATTAGGCTTCTTATTATAATATTATTCAGACTTCAATAAGTAATTTTGAAAACCTTTATTTGAAGAAAAAGTGTCTTTAGTTTAAATAGAATATAATTTTCGAAGCTATAATAACTAATCTTACTTATATTCATATTCTTGAATTATAATAACAAGAGTTATATAAGTATGGTTATGAAATGCTTCATTGGGGTTTCAAATCCTTAGATAAGTTTGATATTTTGAAAGAAAAGGAAAGGGTGGAAAAAGAGTATATAGAAAAGGAAAAGTTAGATATTAGTTTTATATCTATTCCTAATAACTCTTCTTTTGATTTCTTCGATCCTTCTTTATCTTTTTTATTTGATATTAAGTTTGAAGCTTTATTAGTAGATATAGGTATTTCAGGTGAAATGCTTATAGTTTCTTAGGGCAACTAAGATCTTTTTTGAGTTCTTATATATTTTCCGAATATAAATAATCCAACTATTTGATTAAGTACTTGACTTTGTTTCTGATATATTTGCAATCTAGTATTATTTCGATATCATATATCGCATTAGGGTTAATTAGTTCGATTTCTGTAAATAGCGTATTCAGTACTCCTAGTGGTACTAGTTCGAACAAGGATATATAGAATACTAAGTGGATATTTATTATATCTAATAGTTTTAACTAATAATTGATAGTTCCTATTACCTTATCAATCTTGAATAGTTTTAGTTTCCTATAATCGAGTTTATTATTTGATCTTTTGGTTTCGATATTTTGTTATAACAAATAAACTTTATCCCCCTCTTTAAGCATAGGTTCTATATTACATTTTGTATTATAATAGACTACTATTCTAGATACTATAAATTTTAAATCAAGAGTAAGCTATTCTTGTAAGTCTTTCAGCTGTTCAACTTATATTATTACAGATTCAGTATTAACTTCTTAAAATATTAGTGTTTGATAAGCTTTAGGATTAAACCCAAAGTTAATATATACTAGTATTATCTTTATAGTTTCCGTTTCCAATATATTATATACAAATTATACTATAAATAATAGTTCTACTCAATTGTCTTATCGATAATTTATATAGCATCTAAGATATATTTCTATTATCTAATTGATCCTTTCTATTTAACTATCTATCTATAGGTAGAAGACTATTAATAGCTTTCTCTTAATACCTATAAATACTAATAAGATAATCTAGAATTTCAAGATAAAGAGTTTGTCTCTATCCGAGATTATCTCATTTGGTACTCTATATTTACTTATTATAACCCTAAGAAATATATATACTAGTTGTTCAATATCCTATATTTCTTTAAATAATATTATATATATAAATTTCGTTAGCCTATCTATTATATTGAATATCGCATTATATTCAATATCTATAATAGGATCTTTTGAGAATAATAGTTTAACTATAAAGTCCTATATAATAGACTTTTATAATTGAGAAGGTATATCTAGGGTTTGGAGCTAGCTATATAGAGTATATTATAATAACTTATTTCATATATAAGTATTACAATTTCCAACAACTTCTTCAACTATTATTCTCATTTATAGAAAGTAACTGATTTCCTATATTCTTATAAATATCCTTATAATTCTTTAATATCTATATACCAATAACCCATATTGTTCTATCACAAATTCCTTAATTATTTGACTCAGAATGTATACTTTTCCATAAAAATATATAATCTCGTTTTCTATTATAAATCCTAGTTCTATTATCTTATATATATATATAGCTATAGTATCCTTATTGTAATATAATTGGATTTTGATCCTAAGATAGTTGTCTTCCAATATATATATAACTATAAACTATAGTATATTATAAACCAGTAATTCGCCTTCTTTCTTAAATATAGTATACAATTCATATAACTTATTCTTTTAATATTCTAGTTTCCGGTTAAGAGTATTAGCCCTAGTGTTTTCTGATCCTTTAATATATAAAATCTTAAAATTGTAATTGGCTATAGTTTCTAATCATCTAATCTATTGTTTATTTAACTACTTTATTATAATAAAATAAACCAAATTCTTATAATCTGTATATACCTATACAATATATTTTGATTCTTTCAAATAAATTTGCTATTCTCTAAATACATCGATTATCACTAGTAATTCTTTGTTATATATTTCATAATTCAATTCGACTAATAATAGTTTTCAAGAATAGAATACAATTGATTACTATTTCTCATTTTGATTTGGTTGGTTTAAAACTACTTTTATAGTAAAATCTAAGGAGTCCATCTTTATTATAATTTGCTTTTCAGAATCGAATATCAATAGTATTAGCTTCTTTACTATTACTTATTTAAGCGTTTCGAATAACTATTATATCTTGATTGTTTATTCGAAGTTTCCTTGATCTTTTTTGATTAGATTAATTAAGGGTGTTGTAATCCTTGAATAACCTTTAATAAACTTTTAATAGAAGTTGATGAATTCTAGAAAGGATTGTACTTCCTTAATTGTATTTGGCTGTTTCTATTTAAGTATTGTCTTGATCTTATCCTTACTTATCTTGAATCTTTGGCTTAATATAGTAAATCCAAGAAACTCTGTTTCTATAATATAGAATTCATATTTACTTAACTTATATAGTAAATCTATCTTAACTAAACTTTTAAGGATATTATTGATATCCTTGATATACTAGACCTTATTATTTAAGTATACTAGAATATCGTCCAAATAGTATATATAATAAGTATCCAAATATTATAATAATATATTGTTTATAAGTCTTATAAAAGTAGTTAGTATATTAGTTAGTCTAAATAGTATAATTTGGTATTTGTATAGTCTATATCTGGTTTTGAAAATAGTTTTCTATTCTTTATCTTTTTTTATTTTAATTAAATGGTACTTATTCCTTAGATTCATTTTGGTGAATATTGTAGTTCTATTTAATCAATCTCTTAATTCTATAACTAATGGAAATGGATATCAATCCTTTTTGATAAGTGTATTAAACTTTCTATAATCTATAATTAATCTTTTAGTATTATCCTTTTTGGATATCTATATAGTTGGATTTACCACTTGGAATATGGATTCCTTAATTTATTCTTTAATCAAATTATTATTAATATATTCCCTAAGCATCTTTAATTCATTAGTTGATATTAAATAAATTGGAATGTATATAGGTATCTTGCCTTCCTTTAATATTATCTTATGATTCTATAGCTTATATTCTAGTAAAGCCTTATAGATCCCTAATTCCTTGAATATATATTTGTATTTCTTATATTATTCTGGTATTATAAGCTCTTCTATCTTAATTACAATTTCCTACTATATTATTGATTTCTATATTTGTAAAGGAAGTATACTAGCTTTTGTTTTTAATAGAGGATCCTAGACTAGGTATTCTATATCACCGGGATTGTTTATATTCAACTCCCCTTAATATATATTCCATCTTATGGATACTTTAAATATATCTTTATGATTGTTTTTATATTGATTAAATGTTATTGCTTCTTATAATCAATCTATCCTAGGGTTATATACCTTCAATTATAGTATTCCTAGAATAATCTGTTATTGGCTTAATAGTATAATGTTAAGTTATATAACCTTTAAGTATTAGGTTATATCCATTTATATTGATTATATTTCCTATGAAATATTCCTATTCGATTCTATTAGTTGTTTATCAATTAATTATAATTGATAGGGTTTTTGTTTCTTTTAGAGTGGAATTCCCAAGTACTTTGTAGCTTCTAGTGTAATAAAATTTCCTATAGCTTTTGAATCTATTATGGTTTGTTGTATTTATTCGTTTATTTTGACCTTATAGTATATCTATTCTGTTTGCCCTATAGCATTCAATTACTGGGTAACTTGCTTTTTGTCTGTTTCGTTGAACTGTTAGTTCCTTATCTTCCTCTTCTTAGCGAATTATCCGATTGCTTCTTTATTTAATCAATAGATTCTACAAAATTCCTTATAATAAGCAGTCCAGCTTATTATTATATAATCTATTAATATCTCTTCCTTATAATATTCTTCTATTATAGAAAATAATAGGATTTAGTAATATTCTTATTCTTATAAATCTATTATATTTATACCCTCTTAGTTTTATAATAACTCATCTAATAATTTCCAGAATTTCTTATTAATAAAAATCTCAGTTTCTTTAGTTTTAATTGAGTATTCCTAAGGTATAAAGATAATATTAAATTGGCTTTTACCAAACTTGGGTTTGAAATTGCCCTTCTTTCCTCCTACCTTCTTACTTCAACAATCCACTACCTAATACCCTGCTTTTCCATACTCAAAGTATAAGTTGTTCTCTCGTCTTCGCCTTTTTTCTCTGAATCGTTATTCTTGAAATAATTGTGTAAATATAGCTGGATCTATTTGTTTGCTTCTCTTTTGAGATATAATATAGTCTATATATTCTTAGATTCTTTTTCAGTAAACTTGTTTTAATTGAATTTAAAATAGATCTCAAGTTATAAAAGGAAGGTGTTGAGTTCTTGTCGATTTCCTTAGTATTTGTCTAGTAAAACAATCTTGAGTGTTTTGTTAATAGTAATCTCTTTAAAAGTATTAATCATTTCGATATTATCAATATCAATTGTTAAAGTATATTATCCTTAGGGTATTATAATAGTGGTTGGTTATTGAATTGATACTTGAAATAGAAATAGTATTCAAAGTGTTACTGGAACTACCTTTAGGGTTATATAAAAGTATCTAGAGATTTTTTAAAGTAGTTTAGATTAAACTTCAAATAGAAATTCAATAAGATTATAACTAATTACAATTCTTATAACTATAATAATGAAACTAATGATTATCCTTAAGTATAAAGTTTTATATTATAATGAAATCCTATTCCCTTATATAGATCTTCGTTCTCCTAGATCCTTAGGATCCTAGGCTCCTAGGGCTCCTGGCTCCTTGGATCCTAAGCTCCAAAGGCTCCTACTCTCATCACATAATACTTATCATGTGACCTGTTGTTACCTGTTGTAACAATTATTAGTTTTATTACTATAGTTATGAGAATTACAACCAGTTACAACCATATTGAATTCCTATTTGAAGTCTAGTCTAAACTATCTTGAGAGATCTCTAGCCACTTCCACGTGACCCTAGAGGCAGCTCCCGTAACACTTTCCTATTAGAGTTTCCCTTATTTTAATACTTATTATATCAAGCCTAAATATCAACCTCTTTCTAAAATAATATATTTATTATATCTTATCCAATGAATACCCCTCTATATTATAATTGAATCTTTTTCATATATCGATATTAATTTAATACCTTATTTGCCTTTCAAAATATACAGTTTTCTATATCTAAAAGTGTATTCTTATATACTAGTTTCTCTATATCTTTAGTTAAAGTTAATATAATCTCAAATATAATATAAAGTAATTTGATTAATAAAAAATTATTTGAGATTTAATTAGTATTGATTGAGAGAGAGCTTTTATAGGGTTATAAAGAATTTGAAAAATCTATAAATCTAAATCGAAAAAAAGAGAAATAAATATATAAAGACAAATATCGAATTTAGAAAGTATAGTTTCAAAATCAAATAAAACTAATCCTACTCCTCGAAATCCAGATTTCATATTCTGATTTATAATTGATCTTTTATATATAGTTTTGAAAGCTATA
>JBBMOJ010000050.1:0-134494 GCA_038090695.1 Sclerotinia spermophila
CCAACCACGTGACCTGGTGCCCAAGTCTTGTGCTTATGTTACGTCGTTCGTAACACCGAGTGCTTGATTAGGCAAGCCAAAGTATTTCACTCTTACGGGCATTGTTCGCGGCACGTAAAAGACCATATCTCTGTCAGCATATCCCAAAATGCGAACATTTCGTTGATCAATCTTGCCAACGATGCCGTTAAGACCCACGCGTTAATAAGATTGTTCGTTAATCAGTTTCAAAGTATTGCTATACTGTCAATTCTTGCTCATACGTCTTTCAAAGCATTGTCGCTTAATTTTTCTTGCCGATCCCTATCCAATCATGCTGTCATCTCTGACTCTTATCTTGCCTCACCGGAAAAATACTATAACTCACCCTCAGGAATGTAATACATTCTTGCTTTATTAGGCACACACTCTTGCACTATAATCGCCATATCATTCTTATTTCCTCATTTCACAAACTCGGACTCTTCGAAGTTGTCCATTGCAGCCTTGGAGCTATTATAGAGATGATATCATTCGAAGCTCATCAGCCTTTAGTGAGATTCCATCGGATTGACGGCTTACTAAGAAGGTTATGGACGGAGAGTAAATCCAATCCATTGAGTCGTGACATAATGTGCACCAGATAGTCCCCAGCTTGTTGAGCTACTATTAGATCCCCGGAATGAGCGGTAATTCAAAAGGTAAGACTTTAAATAGAATGCCTAGCATATCTCCTTGTTCAATCTACATTTTGTAGACCACTATGAGCACGCGTCCATATATTTGGAGGAAGGAAATAAGACCCAACTGAACACTATTATAAATTTTCATTACTTCTTAACGACTATCGCTGTCGATTTCACTCTCATCAAAAAATTCACCATATTTTTCTCATCTGAACTTCCACCATTCCCAGACTTCACTGTCGTTTCGGATTTCATCTCTTCCAATTTTATTGAAACAAGCACTCTTGCCCATTTATATCACCTAAGTGCCATCATACGCGACAAAATAGACGATCCGGCCTGTAAGCAGTCATATAAAGAGCTAAAGGGACGTTGTGAGCATGGGAATTGACAAGAGGTCTGCTAGAAATAGTGTTGAAGCGAAGAAAACTTATAGCGGGGATTATGCTTCAACCTGCGTGATACGGACTATGGTACTAGAGTCCTCCAAGAGACTATATAGGGAATTGAAATATATTTTTATACACTTGCCAGTCGTTTGATCTGTGAATGGCTAGAAATTTAGAATATTGTGACATTGATGAGGGATGGAACGATGTTCACATACAAATGGAGCAATGAACTGACTTTGTAGAACCCCGACAGCCCGCGGATATGGCTTGTACATGAAATGGTCTTAAGTGCTGTCAGTATACTCATTACAGAATTGGCGCAATAACGGATGGAAAGTGAGACCGAAATACCGGGGACGAAGACAGAAAATACGAGTCCTACCTTTTGCCATGAGTATAGTTTAGACGCTTTTCTGGAGAGGACGTTTAAGATTGTCAATCCACAATTTTAGTTCTCAGTAAACATGGGGTATGCATTTATAACCAGTAACTGTCGTCTCGCAATGTTAGCTGTCATAGGAAGTAAAAAAGTGCCACCAACATTCCAAGTTCAACGATTGGTAATTTAACTATTGACCTTTCAGATGGGGTACTTCTATCTTCAATATGGAATTTAACTCTAAGAATATAAACATGACGATTACTCAACACAATACTTGAAGTTAAAATTTCAATCCTTGGGGTGAGAAATCGCACTGACTTTTGATTGCACTAAATTACACCAAAGAAAATCTAGAGTAAGGCATTGTGACTCCAAACTAACCACGAGGAGATCGTACCCAGAAAAGATATCAATTGGGAAAGGCTTAAATTCATCGTGTGAATGCTCCCAGTGAATGTACCAAAGTATTCGACTCCCATGTCTAGAAAGCATGCAGGTTTATTGAAGTATATTCATTCTCAAATTTTCACAAAATGATCCAACAGTACGAGAATGCATTCAACTATAAACGCCTCGACTATAGATTTCCACCAGGGTAGTACAGTTCGCAATGGAAACGCTACTGACGTGTAGGCAGGTATTGCCCAATAATTCTTCGAACTATCTGGCTATCATCTATGTGAGCCATCTGGGGAACGACAAATGAATATCGATCTCATACCTCATATCAATCTCAGACTTCACAAAGAAGCCCTCCGTTCCGATTGTTTTTTTTCTTCATATTTTTCATTTGATTTCTAGGGTCTACTACATATGCTTTGCGCAATAGTGGATGTTCTGCTGAGAAACTCATGCTAATCTTGGATGCTTTTAGACTTATCTTTCGCCTCCCTTTCAGACCCAGGCCCAGATACAGATTCCGATATGGTCGAATGGACTTGAGGACTGGAGGGGGAGAGGATGTCGAGGATCTCTTCGGCAAAAGAGGGATCTAGTGGTGAACTCGGTGATGAAATATTTTCTGGGTCTGGATCTGAGTCTGCGTTTGGGATGGACGTACTGGAGAGGTTTGATACGTGCTGATCCGAGATATTTTGGTCTGATAAATCCTGGTCGTCGTTTTCATCGGAAGAGTGCCTCGAATATGATTCTACCATCGCGTCCTGCTCACTTACACCAAAAATCTCCTTAATCTGTCTTACTCTCTCCTCTTTCTCCTCTGTCAGTAGCGTGTCTACAAACGCGTGCCGAATGGCATCCTTGTCTATACACCCGGTCTCAACCATATTCCATGGCACCCACGCACACGCAGCCCTCGCAAGTTTCTTGCTCGGGTGAGTCATATCCGTTAGCTTCCGACCCCCAACCACAATCGTCCCTATCCCCTTCTGCGAAGCACGCGTCACCAATTCCCGAAAGTCCGTATCATTCGATATCAATATTAGCCAATCATACGCAGTTGCCTTCCTCTTCATCATCGCACCCGCATATGCTATGATCGCTTTGTCCGCAGCCTGCGAAAACGATTTGACGAGATTAACCGAGACCCCTGCGCGATGAAGCTCAGTATCAAGTTTATACCGATCAACAGGCTTGGTAACTCCCACAGTCGCCTCGAGATACTTAGCTTCCTTCTCCTTAGGCATCTCTCTCGCCAAAAATCGATCCCTTTTTTTACCCTTCAACTGCGCTGCTCTGTTCCATTTCTTTCTTCTTTCCTTTTCGTGAATCTCAAAATGTTTCGCCAAAGCAACATGGGTTTTTCTTCTGATACCGCAAATACCACACACATAAGGCTCATCAAGTTTGATCTTTTTCTTTTTGTGCAATTGATCCTCCAGCTTGTAGTAATCCTTAAGTTCTCTGCGTAATTCTTGGACCTGTGAAGGGACGAAAGCCATTCCATTTCGATTGGCGAAGGCGGCGATACTGATTACATTGCCGAAGCGTGAGGCGAATGCACGGAGATTTTGCGCTGCTTCGTACGGGCTGGCTGAATCCATTGGTGCCTCGTTGTCCAGATCCCAGAGGACAATTACTTTTTGTTGGGGAGAATGGGAGAGATCTTTTTGTTTTGGAACATCATTTATCGCCAATAAAGCCGTGTCTGGCTCCCTAGGTATAATGGAAGATGCTAAAGGAGTGGGATGGAAGTGCCGTGCAGGTGAGATTACATTTTGAAGGCGGGGATACAAAAAAGCTGGAAATGTTTTATGGAGGAAAAAGCTCGAGGCAAGAACATGTCTTGACTTGATCGGGAACTTCATGGTTTATTTCATGTACTTGGTGTGTAAATATATGGGCGCGATGTGATTTTCACTTTTGTGGGTGGAAGAAGTTTGTGTCTCGTAGACTCGGAGGATTGGTTTTTTATATAACGGTTCGTCTGCTGTGATCGTGTGAAGTCCATGGATGTCAATGTGTAAATATTAAACAGAATCCAAACCGTAACCTTAACTACGAAAAGATGAAGATCAATTCTCTGAATGATCCGTGCCCGTAAGATCACGTGATATAAAGCTTCAATGGTAGCCAGCGTGCCAGCCAGCAAACGGTATGTGATCTGTTGCACAGAATCGAAGAGAACATGCTTGATAATGTACTTGGGCGCCGGCCCAAATAAACTCGGAAGATATGATTGTACGGTAGAAAAAGCCTATTGAACTGCTGAGCAGGGATCATAAATCAACAATTAGTCTGTTTTATAGCGATAATTTCATGTCACAAGAAAATGTGCTTTTTGGCTGCCAATGTCGTACGAACATGTGGCTGTAAATCATGCCTACTGCCTGCTTTCCGTATCTGACTCACATCACAAGTGAGTCTGGGAAGACAACCCCTTCAAATACCCCAAAACCCTTTCTACCAACTCTGGTACAGCTTCAGGACTTTTGGTCAAGTTGTGAGAAGCACCAGGAATAACAGCCGAATTCTCCTCATCAACCTTTCCATCTCCTTTCTTCACAATATCAATCCACCGTCTTACCAATGCCTCTTTGTCAATATAATTCGGAACATACTCATCGCTCCCAGAAAATAAGATCAACAATGGACTTCTAGCGGGCAAGCTTCCAAAAGTCTTCTTTAATTGCTCATCTGTGAGATCGGAGCTGAAATAATCATCATCTCCATCATGATTTGGACTTGCTAGTGAGAGCCATCTCCTCGCACACACAGGCGACGCAAAGAATCCTTCTGTGGCACTAGATGGTAAGATTTCCTCGCCATCCCCAGCTTCAACCATCTTCTGTGCAATAGCAATGCCATTTTTCAAGACATCTGCATCGAGCTCCTGGCCCAAAGCTTCACGATCGCTTGCTGGGGCTTGAATGATCCCTCCGTCAATAGGAGCATTTGTTTCGTGTCCGGGTCCTGTTAGGTATTCCATGACATCCTGACAACCAGTAGAATGACCCATCAGGATAATCTTGCCTGATTTGATTGTTCGGAAGTAGGCAACACATTTAGATAATTCATGGGCATCTCGCTTGAGGGAGGAGACACCCCATCCAATATATGCAGAACTTAGAAGAACTTGAGCAAGGGTCCAATCTGCCGGTAATGCATCTGAAATGGCTGATGGGTATGGCACAGTGAGTAAACCATCTGATAGACCACCAATAAAGATGATGATGTTCTGTGGTTCTGAATCAGAAGTTTTGGGTGTGTGTTCGAAAGCTGTCAATTTAGGGGTCTATACACATTAGTAAAAGCACAATTGCGTAGAAGTCTAATGGTTTTGACATAAGCTAGCAAAACGGCCTTTAGAGTTTAGAGTAGCGACTCGTTATGGATCAGAATGAATTGTTTGGGTACATACAAATAAATGCGTGACACCTTTCCTCTGCACTGGGACTGTGAAAGGCATTCTGATATATATAGTCTCAAGTTTACTTTGATTTTGGGGATGTCAAGTGGAATCAAATCCGCAAAGATGATGTGTATAAGACTGTAAAGATTTATTGTGCCGCGTCAAGGAAACTAACTATAACTAACTGGTAGCTACCCAGTTGATACCGGGCCAGCTCAATTGAATGGCTGATGCCCACTGCGCAAACTGTTTTCTCGGCAACCCTACTCTCACGTGCACCCCCACCTTACAGGGGTATAACTTCACTTGGACGAAATTTATTCCAACTTCTTCTTCCCCATTCAATTCACAACAACAAGCAACAAGCTTATTTACCACAATCAATTCCTCCCACCTCTCCCATAACTACAGCTTTCAAAATGTCACCTCATCTCCCAACCCCATCACCCCTCTTCCGCCTCCTCACCCCTCTCCTTCAATCCTTCAGATCTACCTTTCCCTCCACAACCTCAACAACAACCCTCAGAAACTTCACCAGCACCCCATTTCTGTACAAAAAGAATCCTAACAGCAAAACCGACCCACGAGTAACGCTCATTCGTTACCATCTCCAACATCCTAAGACACCTCGCCCACTGCGATTTTCACGTATGCGTGCGCTGAGGCATTGGACTATCCACCGTGCATGGATGATATTACGGCGAAAACAGAGGATTGAGGAGGAGGGCGAATTATACAGGTTTGTTTTTCCCGCTTCCGCTTTGCTTTCTAATTGTTTACCCTTCTCCATTCCAATTCCCTTTTCCTTTATAAATTCAAAAATCAAATTTTATTCAATATGATGAAATATTCCGGATGTTAAACACATTATACTCCGAGAGCGCAAAACCCATGTGGAGATTTCCGTTGCCTTCCTTCTGATTGTCTATTCCCATTAAAAGCCTTTTAAGGCTTGTCTTCAACCTATAAATCATTTCACTCTCCTTTGCAAGAAACTAACACCCACCCTCTCAGGCTCCACCAATCAATGCACAAAGCAATGGAAGATCTCCGTCTCCTCGACGGCTCCGGCCAGAAAGAAGCCGGCAGGTTGTATCGCGTCGCTCTCGAAAAGAAGGGAATTTTCGGAAAGGATGGAATTCCAATTGAGTACGCGAGAGCACAAACCGATACACCAGCGAAAGAACCATGGAATCATGGATGGACTACTGATAAACATACTATATGATTGCAATGGTGAGAATGCGAAGACACATTTCTTTAATTTGTTTTGCTTCGGTGGAGAGTAATATGATGATATACCTTATTCACAGACTTGTTCTGTAATCTTCTATGTGGACAAAAAAAGTACCAACTGCTGTCTGATTTCTCTTTCAACTATTGTTGTTTCCTGGAATTGGGAGTGAAGCATTTTACTAACTATTCAATAGGGCTATGTACCGCGGTACAAGGAAGAGAGAATTTTTAGATATGATACCATGAAGTAAACACATGTTACTTGTATAATTTAATGACATGGGAAGAAATATGATTCGGCTTAAAGTCCACGATCATATCCCAGACCCTCCATCCCACGCGACTGGAGTGGTGGAACTAGAGTAATGACGCAGACGCAAAATATGCGCTGCGAGAGACGGAGCGAGGCGACGTCTATAAATTCTGTACAAAGTTACGGAAACAAGCTCAATTCATATAGTAATTGGGCCATATCCCATGAGTCCGCATCAGACGGTACCTGATATGTAATTATATGTACAACGTCAATGTCTTTCCATCTCCATCTCTCCATTTCTCAAATATGCATCGAGCCTCCATTCAATCAGTATCCATGCAAATCCCATCATAACCATAACCCCCTTAACTATAACCATTAAAACCCAACGCTAATCTGCAATACAAGCAAGTGCACCAACGCATCCCCATCCACATCACCGGAGGATTATCTCTCCCGCTTTCCTTTCAATCCGAATATCAAGTCAACCTCCCTCTTACCCCTTTCCTAGCCTTTCCCCATGGCTTCTAGGGATACGTAAAAAGAAATCCCGATAAATAAGGGGTAAATCATGAACTCAAACAGGTACAAAGCTAACGGAAAGCAGGATAGAAATCCCCAAGGTATTTTCGACAAAGAGCGGAACTGTAAAATCAGACCATGGTTTCTGATCAGTTGTTATTGAAAAGCCTTATCCAGCCTTACCACTCAGACCATGTCATTATTAGCTTTGTTTGGCCTTCCTGGCAAATATACAAACGTCCGTTGTTTTCCATCCAGTATCGTTGAAACGTCCAGGTATCGTAGGTACAATTGCCCGTGATTTTGCGATGGAAGAGGTAACTTCGGCCCTTTCGTACATGAGTAGTGATTGTGAAGATGTTGCCGTGTTCGAAATGTTCCAGATATATCCTAATTCGATTCTTTTCGTCTTGGTTCAACATATCCCCCCAAGCTCCAATTCGCCTTCTCTTACAGTATAACACAGCATCCATTACTTTCCCCTTTTTCGAATGTCAAAAGTGCAGCTCGGGTAGCCGCTTCGAAGACATCATCGACTCCGTCGCCGGTCAACGATGAGCACTCTAAGTATTTTCTTGCGCCGATGGCCTTTGCAATATCATCTGCTTCTTTGGTTCCCACAAATTCAAGAGACTTCTTTCGCATTTCCTCTCTGGCCACAGGGTCATCTCGTAAGTCCTTTTTTAACCCAACAAGTATTATCGGAACCCCTGGACACCGCTCGTTTGCTTCTTCGACCCACTAGCCAAGACATTAGTACTTCGTATCAATTATCCCTAGAAATTGCAATCCTACTTTATGTTTGACGTTATCTAATGAATCCGGAGTGTCGATCGAAAATCCTATTAGAATAACATGGGCTTTCGAATATGCCAGAGGGCGCAATCTCTCGTAGTCTTCTTGTCCTGCTGTATCCCATAATGCCAACTGTACAGATTTTCCATCAACTCTGCAATCCGTCACATAATTTTCGAAAACTGTTGGTACCTAAAGATAGGGAAGATGTAAGCACAATTGACAGAGGTAAATGCGCAGAACTGCTGCCAGAAAAAACATACGTAATGCTATAAACAATGTTAGTAATCATTTAACAAACTATCCATTTCTGGGGACAACTCACTGTTGGGAAATAGCCAAGTGTAAACACACTAAGTAATGACGTTTTTCCGCAAGCACCATCTCCAATTATGACCAATTTCCTGCATAAATGTTAATATCAAGCCTTCCAATGTCCTGCTCCGTCGTCACAACGAATGTTATTGGAACGACGCCGAAAGCCACGAAGAGAAGGTCGTTGCTTTGGCGGTAATCCCAAGAGACAGCGAGGCTGAGTAGGAAACCGAGTCGCCAAATGCCAACTGCGACCGAAATCGCAATTTTTCATTAAAACATGGAAAATGCCAACGTACCTTCGCATGACATTTTGCGCAGGTTGTTGAGTCATTATCGCTGGATCGTATAGTATTGTAGGAATCGGATTGTTGTTGTCTATAGAGGGAAAAGGATATCGCGCAGATTATTTTAAGAGAAGACCATGCAATTATGAGACGAGGAGACAATCGCCAAAGGGGTCAAACGCAATTTCGTGAGGAGTTTCGTGTGGATTCGAAGAAATATTATCGATACGAGGGATTGTGAAGAAATTGGAATTCTCAAAGCATTCAATTTGAAGATGCTCGGATATAAGGGTTTCGCCGTGGGATGAGTGGACCAATTATTAGAAATGAGGTAAGACAATGGGAATACACCTAGGTAGTGAATGAACCCTTAATAAGTGTATCGCAAAGAATTGAAGAAACACAATGAATATGAGAAGATGAGAGGAGAGGAGAGGAGAGTAGATTGTAAAGAAGAATTGAAGTTATACGAGGTATTGAGTTGGTATCTCCTTTTTAATTGTTGCAGGTAAAGTTTAAAGAAGAACTGGGCTCTGAGGTGGAGATTTCCGCAGCGTGAGAAGGCTGAGTCGTCGAACCGTGCACCTTAATTTTTTTATTAAAAAAAGAGCTCTGGATTGGGTTTAGTAGAATCTGTAAAGATCTACCCGAGGATCGAGGTCGCGATTTATTAATATGCGTTTGGGATGATGGAAACTTGTATAGTGAAAGAAGAGGAGGAGGAGGAAGGAGAAGATGAAGAATCTTTCTTTCGATCTTTGTTGAATGTTATCAAGTGGAGTACATACAGATAAACGGGTGACGATTTTGAAAAGTTGGGCAGGCGAAAGGCGGGTTGGAGAGTAAAAGAGCAATTCACAAACCTTCTAAGAATCCATGCATGTGAATGATAACCCCAGGTATTTTGGATGATTAACCTTATTCCAGATGAACAAGTGGATTCCAAAGTGTTCTTCTCTCTGTATGGTATGGTATGGTATGATTTGGATGGAGGTTGAAAAGGCACAGCAAGGGATGAGAGAATGAAGGAAAGGAATATACGGAGTACTACTCGTAGGTACCTGATACTATATGGACAACCAAAGTAGAAGATGGTGGTGAATATGAAGAGGAAGATGAAGATGAAGATGCAAATCAAATTGAAGGGAAATAAATGAAGGAGAAACTCTGATTACTTACTGCTAAGCACCTTTATGATATATATATATTACTTTGCTTTTTCATGAACTGTTTTATATATCCATGTGGAAGGAATGTACATATATATGTTGATGATGAGTTTTCGCGGTTCCAATCAGGTCTAGAACTTTGGAGTACATTAATTAAGCACTTAATAAGTACAGTAGGCTGTTCATTGTCATGCTATGTAATCAATCAATCAATCAATCAAATCAATCAATTCAATTCAAATCAAAATCAAATCCACTTAACAGCTTTTGAGATGTAAAATTACGTAGGAGGTATCTTTGTTAGTTTAGGGAAACTCGAAAGCTCATTTGAACTCTACCACCGTACCTCCCTCGAGCACAGGGAGCTAGGGGAGAGAGGAGAGAGGGGGTTTTGTGGACTTGCTCCCATAAGAATTATTAATATTTACTGTAATATCAAACTATCACTACCGGTACTACACAATAGAATCTTTGAGTACCACAAGCTACAGCGTATCTGGAGGAATTTGGGAGGGCTATTTCATAAAAAAGAATCTAGGTTCTTACGGAGTAGATGCCAATACACCACTTATCAATCATTATTCATCCTGCAATTAATAGAGGCTGGAGCGGCAGAACACCACTTCTGCACACATATAAATTTATTATATCTACGAGTACCAGTAGGATGACAGTTGAATGGCATCCATCACCTGATACTTTCAAGCTTATACTTTTAAAGAACAATCTACGGAGTATTAATTAGTATTGATTCGATTCCTATTCTTAGTCCAATCATCAATCATATCACGGAATAAATCGCTAAATATTCTTGAACCCTTTCATTCAAACATCTCCTATCACCGACAACATCAAGGGTTCATCTCCCATGCATCAAGTCGACGGGTGATGAAATGAATAGGTAGCGACAATGTAGCAAGCTGAGCTCCACTCCGCACTCCAATTGAAGGTATTGGTTCGTCGAAAGGCATATATTGGTATCATCCCCTTTCCTATGGACGAAATAAACCACATACCCCAAGGTTCAATATCATTTTCAATCTTGGATATCAAATTAACCAATTAAGATTTTGAGCTTGACGCTGAATGGATATAAAGGAATGTAGAAGCTTTTATTGGTTTGCCAGTCTCCCTTCAAAACAAAAAAACATGACCATCTGAACGAATATAAATAATAAGTATGGTATGATACGATACGGACATTCGAGTGTTTGGCCTAAACGTATCAGATATGGAGCCGGAGGAGCAGAGGAGGTCCTTGAAAATGAATGATATGACATGCCTGAGGTGTGCTGACTCAGCAACCTCACTTGAGATTCAATAATCTGCAAAGGTACGACGTACCCGTACCATAATTTAAACTTCATGCCCTTCCAAAACCCCCTTCTGGATTTCACGGTGCCCTCTCACTAATAACGACTTGTCAAAATCTACATAGCCAATAACTTCTCATACTCCCAAGATAATTCCACGCGCACTCTCTGAATAAACCAGCCCTCATTCCCCACACAAATCATAATTGTTCATCCCGAAGCAAACAATCACCTGTGGTGGGGCAATCGCGAGAAGTAATCCTACAACTTTTGAGTACGTCCGCAAGTGATATTTCGAAATAAGTCAACAAATCCGGTCCGTCTTTGAATTCGTTGGTTGAACCAAATCTAAAGAATCACTAGCCACGGTCGTCGCTACCGGGACCCCTCTCAACCTTATCCCCCATCGGAATGCCCGCAAACCAACGAAAGAATACAAGCCAGTCATCATACTTGCAGACTCCTAGAAATATTGCGAACCCGTTGACAAAGGATGCTGGAAAGATCGTAACTATACCGAAGAAATCTAGTACGAGCGATTCATCCGACACATCTCCCACCATGGCACAAACTACAACGAAATCAAATGGTCAATTGCCCACCCCTCCCATAAACAATGGCGCACCTACAGTAAATCGCAAGAAGCAGAAAAGAAGGGCGAAACAGGCTGCTAGATCTGCCGCGGAACAAGCACAAGGCTCTCAAATGAGTGGTGGACCATCTTCCGGAGATGTTAAGAGACAAATGCAAGAACTGGAAGCACGCTTTCGCGAAACAGGACTAGATGAACAATACGACGATGACGAGCAATTCGACCCTGCGGACGAGAATGCGTATTATAGTGACGAAGAGGGCGATGCATACTCCGGTTCATATGGTCACGATGGATCCTCGACAAATGGTTATGCGATGCCTGCAACGAACTCTTCCAGTAAGAAACAGAAAAAGAAAAAGAAGTCGAAATCTTCGCATTCGGACCATTCAAATACCGCAAATCACGGACCGAATGGTTCATCGCATAATCATGTATCGCTACCCCTCCCTTTACAGTCTCCTCCGAGCATGCAAAGAAGGCCGGGTATCTCGAAGGAGAAAATCTGGAACACATCATCGCAAGAAGAGCGCGAGAGGATAAAGGAATTTTGGTTATCTCTTGGGGAAGATGAGCGCAAATCGTTAGTCAAAGTGGAAAAGGATGCCGTACTCAAGAAAATGAAAGAGCAACAAAAGCATTCTTGTAGTTGCACGGTGTGCGGTCGCAAACGCACTGCTATTGAAGAGGAACTCGAAGTTCTTTACGATGCATACTATGAAGAGCTCGAGCAATATGCAAACCATCAAGGAGGTGACGGCCCTCCGCCAATGATGCCACCCCCACGTCGATTTGGCGCTATGAGCGGTCTACAGCCTCCCAATCGTTTACCTCCAGTTTTCAATGGGCAGCAACCTTCAAGGGGCAGGATAGTAGAGCAACTTGGCGACGATGAGGATGAAGAAGGGGATGAGGAGTACAGTGAAGACGATGCAGACGAAGATGATTATAGTGAAGAAGAACCGGAAGAAATTCCAAGAAGTCACGCCACTGATTTTTTTAATTTTGGTAATAGTCTCACAGTACAAGGAGGAATTCTTACCGTAGCAGATGATTTACTCAAAAATGATGGAAAGAAATTTATTGAAATGATGGAGCAACTAGCCGAGCGTCGCATGGCCCGAGAAGAGGATGCGAAAGAACAGTATGCTAGCGCGAATTACGGACACCCTTCAAATGGTTCCATGCATCCTCATTCCCACGGACACGTCCATAACCACCCACCTCCGCCAGAAGAAGACGACTATGACGACGAAGAGGATGATGAAGACGAGTATGATAGCCAGGAAGAAGATTACGACGAAGAGGAAATGGTATGTGGAGGACATTATTATTGACCATCCTGTACGTACTAACATCGAACAGGATAGCATGACCGAAGAACAGCGAATGGAAGAAGGACGACGAATGTTCCAGATATTCGCTGCTCGGATGTTTGAGCAGAGAGTTCTGACAGCTTACAAAGAAAAAGTTGCGAAAGAGCGGCAGCAGAAGCTTCTCGAGGAACTTGAGGAAGAAAGTCGAGCAGATTCTCAAAAGAAAGCCAAAAGGGCCAAAGATGCACAGAAGAAGAAAGAAAAGTTGCTTGAGAAGAAGCGCGCAATGGCCGAAGAAAAGGCTCGGAAGGACGCTGAGAAAGCGGCTGAAGAAGCTGCCCTTAGAGAAATCGAGGAAAAGAAAGCAGAGGCTCAGAGACTAAAACGAGAGGAGAATCGAAAGAAGAAAGAGGCACAAAAAAAGGCCGAGGAAGAAGAGCGCGTGCGCAAAGAAGCTGAAAAGCAACGCCGACTTCAAGAGCAACGAGAAAGACAGGCCGAACATGAGCGAAAACAACGCGAGGCCAAAGAGCGAGAAAGAAAGGAGAAAGAGGAGCTAAGGCGCCAAGCACTGGAAGCGAAGGAGATTAAAGAAAAGGAGGCCAAGGAACGAAAAGAGAAGCACGAGCGAGAAAAACGAGAAAAAGAAGCGAAAGTCAAGGCTGACAAAGAAGCTAGAGAGTTACAGAAACGTGAAGAGCTCACTGCTCAACAGGCTGCTGTGCAAGCTGCTCAATCTGCTGCGCATGCCTCGAGACGCGCAAACCAAGTACCCACACCTAACTTGAATCATACCTTAGCTTCACCTCATATCCCGGTCGCTATTCCCGCTGTACCTAAAGCACCGACCCCCATCAAGCTTCGGACTAATTCCCAGCAAGACAACTACTCGATGCCTAGAACTCCATCTGGTAAATACCAGAGTATATCCCCCAATTCCGTAACTCCTCTACCAAATAGCCCCGGCCCAATAGGTCCGCCTGGGAAAACCCCGATACAGCATCCTCTGTTACAACACCCACAAGCTACTTCTCCAATACATTCCACACTAAAAGGTCCTCCAGGTATTCCTCAAAGCCCATTCGCTGGTATGCAACCCATGCCTGGAGGATTTCAACCAGGAATGCCAATGGTACCTGCGGGTTTCGGTCGACCACATCATGATCCAATGTTTGGACATCAGCAGGCAATGGGTAGCCATTTTCGTCCGTTACCCATTCCCAATGGTGGCATCCCCCCTTTTCAACCTGGATTTAATATGCATCATATGCCACAAGGCAGAGGATTCCCTATGCATGGACCACCAGGGTTTCCACAGCCTTCTCCGAACGGTATGGGTAGTATTGGCCAGCTTTTTGGTGCCCCAAAAGAAACACCCCCTCCTCAGACTCATTCCCGAAACCAGTCTGGATCATTTGATGGATTGTCATCGGCAACACAAGCTCAGCCTATAGCGAGGCCAACACCAATTGGACGGCCATCTAGTATTGTTCACGGCACTCGTCGTGGCGATAAATCCAATAGTGGTGAATCTGATGAAACAAGTAAACATCTTGGTAGTAGTGCTTTGCTAGATGATACTGATGAGCCTATCAGTATTGGAGTTGGCGCACGACGCTCGAGTGCAGCTCCTGGTAATTCTAGCAGACAGAACTTCTTACCACCTCCATTTGGTATGGACCGTTCGGATCCAGTAAGTATGATGAGCTCTTTTGGCGCATGGGGTGCACCACCAAACCCATTTGGGTCTTCTTCCCTACCTGGATCTAATGGTTTTGGCGGAGGATGGAATACAAGTCTCAATATGAACAGTTCTTTTGGGATGCCACCTTACTTTCGCCCATCCCAACCGCGTTCGGTAGCTGTGAGATTGATGATTTGTATGGCTTGTCAGAATCTTCAGAATTCTACTCAAAACGGATGGTTAGATATTGATGCTATCAAGAATGAGGTCGCTCTTCTCAATGCAGCTAGGGAGGAACCGGTTTCTGAACGGGAACTACTGGATATCTGTGATACTGAAGGGAATCAAATGAATGGCGGTGGAACATTTGAGATCCGTTCTGTTGACGGCAAGTCACAAATCCATTATGTCAGCGACTCAACACCACACGACTTCCGTTCTACCGGCGCGCCAGGCGAGATCGGAAGCCCTATCAGTGGAGGGGCTTCTAGACATCTAGGACCTCCTGGCCGGGCTCCAATTGGTGGGTTTTAAAGGTTATATTTAATCTACCTAGCATCTTTCGCTATCCAATTATCATAATTCGAGCATTAAAAGTTCGGCTTTTTGGAGCTTATTAGTGTGGCAGTGGCGTGTTTCTTTTCATGGTGATGTAAGATTTGCATGGACAGGCATCGATCAAACCAAAAGCCAAATGCGGCGCTGTTAATGATATCGCTTGCAGTTCATTTTTCTACTGACAGTCAGGCCGGACTGGCCTCCCTTGATTGAGGAAGGGAATCAATCAATACCTATTGGCGTTCTTACGCTGATTTATCTTCACCTGCTTCTTAAGAAGGTGAATATCGAATACCAATATTGTTTTAGTGTTCTACTGTATGCCTTCTTGCCCTGCTGTATTTTCTGTTTTCTTGACTTGCGTGAAATTCGATACACTTACTCGACATGTACATATTGGTGTCGAGTAGCTGTGTGGAAGTTGAGGGAAGTCAACAACTATGATATTCTCGCCATTATCTTGCTTGTCTATCATGTAAATGTATCTTGCTAATTTTGAATACAGAACTTGATGTTGAGATTTAGCACTATTTTTCCACCAAAAGTTTGGCAAGAATTAGGTATGTATCAACTGTTCCCTACATACACAAATATACCTTTATGTACGCACATTGAATTTGAAAGATGGGAAGATGCAATAACGTCACGCATTGTGCCAATCAATTTCCTATACTTTGAGAGTTCGCCGTTATCCACCTCAACCTTTCGCCTACCCGTTTTCGGTTCAAGATCACCCACTCCTATATATCCCCACTTCCATACACTTGATTCGTATCCAAAATGGAACGATTCTGCAGGCAGGTACACTTTCTTACCAGTGGCATTTTCTTGATATTATCTGAAATCTAATCATTGTCATCACAATTACCTTCGCCTTTACTGTCACCCGCACCATCAAAATACTAAGCCCCAGGCATCCTTTCCATCCTCTTTCACGTAATTTCTCCTCGCTCAAAATCAATAGTCATATATATGAAAGCACATAGCTGGGCGCTTGACATTGATAAGGTACACGAAAGAAACGAGGGGCAAACTAGAATGTTAGCGCTTGTATATGTTTGGGTTGTGATCGTGGCTGCGGACGAGATATGCAAGATTATGAGTGGGCCGAGGACGTGCGGCTGCGGCGGCACGACGGTCTTGATGTGCGTGGACGGAATAAATTTGCGGAAGTGGAAGAGAAGGGAAAGATATGTAGGCAAGCAAACAAGTAGACAAGCAAAAAATGATTCACATTGATTCACATCACCTGCAGGAAGCTTTTATGGATATTGTGGGGGTGGATTAATGGTGGGATCGATTTGGACAATGCGTGCCGTGGGTGGGTCTGTCTTTGGGATTCGCGCTTCGAGTGGGAATGGACTATTGGTGATCAGGGAAATGGCCAGGATGATTTACATACGGGATGAAAACTTGACGATTGAGATGGTTGGAGAGTTGATGGCATCCGCTTGGTTTTGAGTCTGCATGTTATCCAGGGAGAGGTTCGTCAATCGCTAGAGCATTGAATCAGAACTTTTTGGTACTCATTTTTATCACCGATGAGATCAGTACCAGTAGGAGTTTCGACCAGGAATATAAGGATTGATCATTGGGCTTCCAAATATCTGTGCTGTTGTTCCTCGAGGTATAGAGACAAACGTCGAAAGGTCATCAGGATTTCCAATGCTGTCCTTGCTGTCCTTGCTGTCCTAGCCATTGATCCGTATTTCATATCTAAAAAAAGGTCCAACGTGATCAGATTTCCTCTGACTGTTCAAATTCTCCACTGCTCAATACTACACGACAATTTCCATCCCAAAAGTCCAATCTTAACACCCATACAATTGGGGAGAGGTTCCAATTGAGTTTGCCTCTGAGACATCAGGAATCGAATTCCACGTGTTAAATAAGCTGAACATCCTCAGAAACATGTGGCAATTTCGTAAAAAGCTTCTAGAAAATCGTGATGGTTTTCTCTCGAATCCTGATTTATGAATAATCACCCAAAACGGTTGCCTACTGTATCAACATTTTCGAACAAGGTTGTAGATCCCGAACCGAGGCCACAAGATTGGACGGATAAGAAAGAAGCAGGAAAGTGTAATTTAGTCCGTAAAAAGCTACGCAAGTGATATTCCTTACCAACATAGCGGTTGCTTGGAAATTAAGGAAATATATTATATATGTCATTTGTCATTTCTTACGATGGATACGACTTTTGGTAATGTGTCTTCAATGGTTCAATGGGATTGGGGATATTGAAGAATTAGATTCTATTCAATTGCTAAAATTGGAACGGAGAATAACGGTTGGTGTACGATGTAATCGTCAAAACTTCAGAATATACGGCCGTAGAATATATGTTTACCTATTTACCCGGTCTTTTGGAAAGAAACGGCATAGTATTAACCCTAAGCAGATGAATACTATCGGTATGTATTCACAATTGACCATTCTATCAAACAAGCATAGCTTCTTGAACTATTTTATCATTCGTTCCTTATTTCCTGGTTTTTCTTCTTCCTTCTTGGAAGGAAAGATTTCGAAGGATTCAAGGTCCTGTCGGCCAGGTCACCGAATCGTGTCGACTTAAGCTACATACAGGCATTTGACCAGGACTCCATGGAGGTCAGCCATGCATGTAACCATACATCCACGTGCGATACTGGGATTGTAAATTGTTCAAACGGAGCAGCTAGATGAATCATAGCAAATGGTAGAGCAGAGCTACAGAAAGATCACTGCTTAGTACTAGGGATAGGATCTCATCTCATTTTGGCCCCATCGTCAGATTATGAGATTAGTGAAGACCTCTTTGCTTATTCTGTTCCCAAACCTTCGTTCCATATACCAATAAGAATCTGTGGATTTGATTTTGATCAAGGATTTTGCAAATCATAGATGGTCAAAGATTTGAGTTTCTAGCAATAACTCTTGAATCTTAATCCGGGCGCCTCCCCCCTATTTTATATACTTGCGCCATTCATTTCAGCTCCCAGATCCTATCTTCAAAAACAACTTCTTCAACAGCATCGCCACAATACTGCATCATCTACGAGGCATTTGCACAAAGAAAGCAACCAATCTAAACGCTGTTTACCCTCAATATCCATGCAAACGCAACCACAACCGCATTCCTGCAAGGCTGCGACCCTGCGGCGCATGTGTGACATCGCTTACAATACAGACCCGTAGGCACTAGCCACTTGCCCTGGCAACATAGCGGCCAGCTTACGCTATGCGCTTGTTCAGAGCTTCCCTGTTCCGAATGACAGGAGTGGAGAGTGGTAGTAGGGAAAATGGGGAAGTTGGTGTGTGAAGCTCTGTAGTATGTGGTATGGGAGTGACGAGGATGACATGGGGGACATGCCAAGGCTAATCGCACCAATGACATAGACGAAAGATTATGGAGATGCAGATACCTGTTGTGCCATTGAATCTTGGAGGATCAGACCAGTTCGATTTTATCGGGCGAAGATAGTGTATTCTTGAGGGTTTGCTTGTTTTCTTTCGGTCCTTCCGGCTGAGTATTGCCGTCTACATACGTGTTGGAGAAGATTCATATCTATGTCGATATTTCCTGGTGGTACTTCTTCTTGTGCTCTCTTTTTACGCTTTTGCAAAGTATCTCACCGCATCGTTTTCTGTATTCTTTTGTTTGTTGTTGGCCAAATCAGAAATGCTTCGAATTATATTCTCAACAGTGGGCAGGTGAAATTGAGCAGACAGAACGATATCTAGTGATCGAATCGACTGATGAACGAAAAGAAGCATCCATTAGTCCAATCGTGATCATTTCCATAGCTCCTTTCAGTCAAAGGGCATTCAGCAAACGGTTGTACAAAATAGGAATCCCTCAGAAGAATCGGAAATATATGAATCAAGGAAACGATGGATGCACAAGCCGCCGCAGCACAATTTCCACCCGGATATCTCGAGAATTATAGCGGGCACAGACTCGTTGTTACCTGTATCGCGTGCATTATACTGAATATATTCTTCGTCTTTGCGAGATTTATTTCCAGATGGATTCATAATACACCACGGGGATGGGATGATTTTCTTATGGTGCCAGCTTTGATATTTTCCGTGTTGCTTGCTGCTCAGGGTCTTGGTATGTGTATAATTTTATGTTTCAAACCTCTTTCACATTTTACTGGATTTATGTCTAACAATTATACTTCATAGTCGGAATCAATTACTGCGGAGTAGGTCACCATATTGAAGCGGTTGAGCTTAGCGCCCCCTCACAACTTCTCGCCCTCAAGAAACTCCTGATGTTCTTCCCCGCCACATACGCCATCGCCGTCACCTTTCCCAAACTCTCCATCCTCGCCATGTATCTCCGTATTTTCACAGTTCCATTCTACCGCATGGTAACCTACTTTGTAATCTACATCCTCGTCATATCATCCACCATATTATTCATGATGATGCTCTTCCAGTGCACCCCCGTTGATTATTTTTGGGACAAAACGATTGTGGGAGGAAAATGTCATCTTGATATTGAAAAGCTATTTTTATATGCTAGTTTACCGAATATCATTACCGATGTCGTTATGTTAATGTTACCATTACCCTTTATTTTCAGACTCAACATGACGAGGAAGATGAAAGTCGGGTTGGGTCTCACCCTACTTACCGGATCAAGGTACATGATTCTCTTTTCCCTTCCCAAGAACCAGACTAACATTCCCCAAGCGGTCTCGCAACTTCTATCCTTCGTTTCATCTCTTTCGCAAATCAATCCCTATTCCCAGATACTCCCCGCGCAGCCGTCGATCTCGCCTTGTACACTATTCTCGAAACCAGCATGTATATAATTGCCTCTTGTCTCCCGGCTTGTCGGCCCCTCTTCAACATATTACTCCACCCATCACGAAACATGGCTCTGAATCAAGATCAAAAAGACGGTCTTGACTCCCCCCACGAGCACACCCGAAACATACACGACGATATCGAGCTCCAACGAACCAGCGACGCAACTAGCAGTAGCGAGAACGGAAATGGAAGCGCAGGAGGACGCTACCACGGCATCGGTGACGGGTTCCGAGGAATGCAGGGACGATTCAAACGTCTAGGATCCGACGCTGGTTTATTTCTCGGACGAAGAGATATTTCTCCTCCTGCTGCTCCTGCTCCATCTCAATCCTACTCTCAATCTTCCGCCCAATCTTCCACCCCGCTCTCTCATTTCCCACAACCCCAAGACCGCGACCCGGACCGTCAGTTTTCAGAGCAAGCCGAAGGACGTTTCGGGCTCGGCCTCTCAAAACTCCGCTCTTCATCTCGCGAGCGGATCTTCAAAGCTCCCGCTTTCAAACATCCATTTCGGCAACCCGAACGGGTGCATATAGCTGATATGCACGTGGGGCACATGCAGATGGGTGCTGAGGAAGATAAAGCGCGTCAAGGGGGGTTTGCGAGAGATGGGATTCGGGTTAAACAGGAGTTTGATGTGTATTATGATCGGCCGCCTTTATGATAATGTAGGTCTCTAGGAGATATGAAAGAGAGGGGGGGAGGGGTTTAAAAGGTGGGAATTTTATGGGTGGTGTATAAGTGTATTAAGTATATTGGGCGTTTTTGGGATGTTTATGGGCATTGGGAGGTGTTTGGATAAATATGCATTTCGATGGGGTGGATGGTAGTCTGCTTTCGTGGATACGAGGGTGTTGTGTGTGCATACTTTGATACCATGGGGACGGTGGTCACTTGATATATAGAATTAAATAAAGTTAATGAAAATGATTAATTGTATTAATTTGTCGGCTTGTTGTTTGGGGCTCGTAACAGCTCATTTATGTGTGTGGTATCAACGCTGAGGTAGCAGTGCAATGTGAGCCCTAGTCGACGGCAACGTCTCCCTTTGTTTCCGTACTGGAACCATTTGCATGAGATTGATAACCACAATATCGTCCTCGAGCCGAGACTTGAAGTTCCTTTTCCTGTTATGGCTGAAACAACCAGCGCCTGAGAACTGCTACTGATTCTCTACGGCAGCTCCTAATGAAGCTACACGAATGCTAGACTTGGAAAAGAACGACTAATTCGCGATCGTTAGAATTGCCGCAACCATCCCGCTCGGGGTGAAGATAGCTTGTTCGTGCCAAGCTTCAAAGGGGAAGGTACGATATGCTTAATCAAGTAGACCAGCATTGCAGACTGAAATCAAATACACGGGTTGCCAGAGTACGAGAATAGATGTACGAACAACAGAATGTTCTGGAAAGTCGAAAAGCGCTTTGGTATTCGGATCTTTAACCTGTGGTTGAGGTTGAGATTGAAGATCTCGAAGGCTATCGAGAGAAATGGTTAAATGTATTCTTGAGAATATACCACCCAAATGCCAATGATGGTCTTTCGAGGACAGTTTCAAGTAACGATGAACAAAATGTTGATTGAAGCTCATCTTTTGCCTAAAGTTTATTTGACGGCTGAGATACTTTGGCACTAAATTAGGGCGATAGGCTGTCGGGGTTATCTCTCGTTCGATATCCATCGTGGAGAGTGTATAAGTCCCAGCGAGATTAAGAAAGTAATCAGATACTGAATACTCTCTTCGGATCAAAGGCAACTTCCTCAAGTTTTTCATCTTTCTTTCCTTTGCTCCCTGGAAGTACATAACTTCTCTGGTTGCTCAAGACTCGTATATGTACCATTTTTCTCAAAATTTGTTGTAAAATGCGTATGACCAAAGACCCATACTTTAACATCTTCCCAATTCATATCTGAATCTCCAAGGAGTTCAGTAGCAAATGCCGAGCCCCAAGGATTATTAGAGTTCTTCGGACTAGATGTACCACGTATTGTTGGCGCATGATGTATGATGATCAATATCTTCCTTTCAGGTTCTCTCTCGGCTCTGGATCTGTTCTGATTCTGGATATTTGTAACTTGGTTGGAAAGCCATGTGAGATCAGATACATGGGTAGCATTATGATCATCAATCGACCAATCATCAATCTTTTCAAAATCTTTTACCCGTGTTTGTACTGCCTCTCTTGCACCATCCTCGATTTTAGACCAAAGTGTACAACCCAGGATCGAAATCTGTAAATTTTCAAATTTAATGTCCCATCGTCTTTGATGACACAAAACTAGTTTACCGTTCAGAATTCCCTCAGCTTCGAGTCTTTGAGCTTGTTCCAAAGCGCTGATGTGTGTGAGGTGATAAAATTCGTGATTCCCAAGAACCAGGAAAACCTTTTCGAATTGCGCAGTTTGTTTTGCAAGAAAGGCTAGGTAGCCCCCATATTCAATAGGACGCCCAATATCCCCCGCTAAAATGAGATAGGGCGCCGCAGGTTGAATCTCATATGTATAGTACTGCGAGCACACTTCCAGATGTAGATCAGAAAGGATTTGGAAAGTCGGGGAAGACTGTTTTGTAAAGACGGAGCGGACTTTCTTGACAATAGAAGGCTGTGCCATCATACTTCCACAACTGGAGAGGGCGAGTAATCTACAGAACCATCTACTTCGGCATCGAAACGGCAAGCTTGTGCGGAGAATGGGTGATAAATGGCTAGATGGATGAGGGAAATTGTAAGCATTGGCTTCCGGTGATAATTGGTTTGGATGATTACTAATCAATCATAGGACGTCATTCACCAGTGATTCAACTTCTCCTCATTCATCTTTTTCTTAACGAATTGGACTATCTCGCTTTCTCGTTTCTCCTTTATTGTTTCTCGGTCCATCCCCCTTTCCCATTCGAACTCGAATGCTCATTCATCCCCTTCCCCCTCCCATCCTTATCTATCATCCTAGGTTACATTTTTTTGCGATATGTAATGAAACAAGTTCTGAATGATTTTCTATAACGTTTCACCTATTATCATTATTCGCCTTTCCATCTTTTTACCCCTTTCCCCTTCTCTTCCTCTTCGCTAGACCTGACTGAATCCCTTCTCAAATACGACAAAACACATCTCTTTCTCACGTCCTTGCCATTTTCCTTTGAGTTTTGTAGAGACCATCGGAAGATAATCATATCCTCAATTGAATCTGATATAAATGGTGACTAGGAACACCTTGTGAGATATATAACAAAACATGTATTCCGACTTTATCCCGAGCTCCTCCCTGAGGTAGCCCGGGGTGCAACTCTCATCCAGACATAATCATATGAGAGTATATGTTCTAACCTTCACAATGGAAATTTTTTTTGTGACCTTCAAATATTGCACAATCTATTAGCAATGCTCTCACTCCTTAGCTACATGCAACACTTGAGCTTCACACAGAAACCGGATCGTGCTTTCCGAACCCTTGACTGTGTGAGATGCGAGTCATTGAAATATCTCTTTACTACCGCAGTATGGTATCTCATCTCATCTAGTCCGAAATACGAAGAACAAGCGTAGCAAAAGACTGCCTTCTGAACTGCCGGGACGAGTAGATCCACATCTTCAGCTTCGTACCAACTCTTAACGACACACCATCATATAACTACAAAACACAAGAAGCGTCGAGCTAAAAAGGGCAACAACGACTTACATTCATCAAGCGTAGATCAGTCCATGAGCATCACATACCCAAACATAAATCATCTGCTCCAAATACTGAACTGATCATGAATCCTGAAAGCACTCAAGCACTCATCATTTGTAGCAATGGTTCTTTTATTGCCCAAATACATATTGACGAACGCAATATGTACCTTGCTAGCAATTCCCAATTGAGAATATAATGTACATGCATCTCCTACGTGACCAACAAATGCAGTACAAGCAGTTGCTCATCAAGCAATCTCAAGATATACCTGTCCACCCACAAGAGCGTTCCCGCGAAAACCTATGGACCCCCAGAAAAATCTACCATTAACTCCTGTTTTCTCCATAATACTTTTCAACTTCGTCGTTATCAATTACAGACAACTGCCCCTCATGTAAGCCCAGAACCTTTTTCTCTATGATCATAAACGGTATGGCTAAAAGCCTCGAAATCATCGTGATCAACCAACCACTCTATATCCTCATCATCTGGGCCTAATTTACTCATAAGGCCTGTTCCAGCTTTGGGATATGGTGGACTATTTGGCGTGGACTCTCTACTTTCCTGAGACACTTCTTGCCCATTGCTCATCCCAGTAGTCTTTGACTCCGTGTTTGACGGAGCTTGTGGAGGTAGTGTTGGTGGGGCGGAAGAAGCATGAGTGAAAGCTGGTGCCGGAGGGAATGACGAGGTAAACATTGGAGAAGGAGTGATGTTAGAGGCTGCGCAACTGGGAGCTACTTTGCGAATGAAGTTCATTGGTGCGTTGGGGTTTGATTCTGCACGAGAGAAAAGACTCGCTGTGGAGGTGGCGGAGGGAGGAAATGATTGTGTGATGTGATTGGTTGCGGGGCGAGACGGATTCTGTGATTGGCGGGATTGGAGGGGCGGGGTATTGGCGGGGAATATAGGCATATCTGGGTATAGGATGGAAGCTTTAATGAGGAGCTCTACTAGCTGAGGATGAGGTAGTGAGGCTAGATATGTCCTTCTCTACAGAGATTGTTAGCTGGTGAGTTTAGAGCATAAAAACAAAGTAAAAGACATACCTGGTCGAGTGTTTTGCCGGCCCAGCTGACACCATCAGCCCTAGATGGTGCCGGTTTGATACCCCTCTTCTTTGCGCAATCGTTACAATACCATGGTGCCTGTTCATCCTTCACCTCTTCTTCTGAAACAATAGGGTCATGGCACATCTGATGCCACCCTAAATTACACCCATCACAAAAAACTATCATATTGTTCTGGGGACTATTGCCCCTCCCGCACCTCTTGCATAATGCTTGTTCTTGGTTCTGGGTTCGCTTGTTTGTCGACGCGGAGGATCGTTTCCGTGAGCTCGTCTCAGGCAAGGTAGGTACAAATTGAATCGGCTTCACTATCTGTCTCCCGCTTTGTGTAATTTTTGGCAGTTCCATCGCGCTGCTCGAATCGTCCGAGTCCGAATCTCCACCTAGACCGCTTAAAGCGTCGAATTCGTCTGCACTTTCACTATCATCCTTAACTCTTTTACGCTTCTGTCCTGCCCTTTGCCCTTTTCGCCTCTTTTTGATTCCTGCACTATTTACTGACACAGTTGGAGACTCAATTTTGGCTGTTTTAGGTGTAGCACTGGATTTAGGCGTGGACTTCTTGCTAGTTTGATATCTTGGTGGTGGTGTAGTTATTTGCATATTATGCGTAGTTTTCATCCCCGACATGACGTTTCTGCGCATTTCTTCGTAGCCCGGTGGTGTCCCTGTAATGCCAATGCTGGACAGCCCACCACTTATTCCTGCTCTCATGCGCTGAAGAATCATTTCAGTCGCGGCAGAGAATTGAGGAACATATTTAGGAGGGGATGATTCGCCTATGGTTGTATCATTTGATCCATTTGCAGAAGCTGGGGCATCATTTGGCGTGTCCATGTCTGTCGTGGTTGCTTGATTGATATTCAGCTGAGGCAACGATGTTTGCGCCGGCGATAATGAACAAAGCTACCGTGCCGCGGCAAGCGTGATGAATATCTAGAATTAATGAGCTAAATCGAAAGACTGGAGTACTGATTGACCGAAGTCAATTGATTAATTGAAAGCCAGGAATTTCATGGGAGGAGCCAAAAACAATTGATGTACTGGGCGTGTCGGCACGCGCACTGATAGATTCCCAGCAGAATACAATTATGACTTATCTCCTAGACATACAGCTTCAGCCCGTCGAAAGGTGTAGAAGTTGATGCTCTTGGAAGTACTTTTAGACGTCGTTATGGGAGAGTACAAAAAGTGGTCTGGTGATGATTAAACTGGCAATCACATGCTCAAAAATCATGTGATGAGATAAAATCACATTGAACTCCTCATGATTTAGCCTAATGCCTTGTGTATTGAGAAGAAAGGACCCAATAACATTTGTAGGATGGAATTGTAGTATTTAAATGTTCAAGATATCTACATAACTCTATTTTACAGCGCCTTCGACCTTCAATGCTTCGATATCAGATTCATTCATCCCTAAAATATCTCTAAGAATCTCATCTGTATGCTGTCCTAGCATAGGAGGTACTGTTCGTATACTTGGCTTGCTTTCACTATATTTCACTGGAGTGTTGACCATCTTAATTGGACCACAATATTCGTGATTCATCTCTTTAACCATATCCCTCGCCAACACGTGCTCATGGTTCAAGGTTCCTTGGACGTCATTAATAGCTGCATAAGGTAGCCCGGATCCCTCAAAGATATCTAGCCATTCTTTGGTAGTTTTTTCTTGGGTGATCTTCTCCATAGAGCTGTCTAACTCTGCTCGATGGGCAACTCTTGCTGTGTTAACGACGAATCTTCGGTCCTCTTTCCATTCTGGGCGCTCAAGCCCATCGCATAGAAGTCCGAATAGTCTATCGTTTCCTCCACCAAACAAAATATCACCATCTTTTGTCTTATACGAACGATATGGTACGATAGATGCTAGCACTGTTGTTAGAAAGAGTTCTCAACAAGAATGGGATCACTTGCGATGAGCAGTCCCCCATCTCCCTTCATCCTTCTCCCCACTTATCAAGCATGAACTCGCCAGATTCGATAACGTGGCAACTTGGCAATCTGATAAAGCAACATCAATGTGCTGCCCCCTTCCTGTTCTTCCTCTTACCAATAAAGCAGCCATAATACTGTTACTAGTGTACAGGCCAGTTGTCAAATCTGTTACTGCAACCCCCACTTTCACGGGAGGTCCGTCTCTACTTCCAGTGATGTGCATCAAACCCATTTCAGCTTCAACCATAACATCGTATCCAGCTCGGTTTCGATAGGGACCAGTTTGACCATAGCCGGTAATAGAAGCGTATATTAATCGCGGATTTATCTCGCGCAGAGTTTCGTAGTCCATACCATATTTCTTAAGTGAACCTGGTAGATAGTTCTCAACGAGAATATCACTTTCTGCAGCAAGTTTATGGAGGATTTTGACTGCCGATGGATGTTTAAACGACAGTCCGAGTGATTTTTTGTTCCGATTTACCTGGTGATTGATGAGCCGTGAAGCTTGCGGTTCATTGGAGTATGAGGCCAAGCTACAGCAAAAAAGTATGCACTTTCTCCAGGCCCTTCCTTCCCTGATCCACCTAAATATTTCGCATAGGGGGGTCCCCAGTGTCTAGTATCGTCTCCCTTCGTCGGATGCTCGACCTTTATTACTTCTGCACTAGATTTGTGAGTTTGGATAACGGCCTAAGCGATAGAAACCCATACCCAAGATCTCCTAATATTTGTGTGCAATATGGCTGTAAAATGATCAGGAAAGTTTCATGTGAATTTTTGAATTTTTGACATACCCCTGCAAGCACCCGAGTCATATCCAATACTTTGTACCCTTTTAGAGGAAGTGTCATATCATTCGTAGAAGCATCTGCCAATCCTCGGCGCCTGATATACCTAATCGCTGGAGTGAAGCTCTTGGAGCGCGACAATATCCGGGAAGCTCCAAGGAGCGACCGTAAACAAAGCAAAGTGACCATAATGATAACCTATATACAATGGAGAATGATCAGAGCTGAATCTTGAGTGATGTTTACTGTTATTATGCCCCGCTACCCCAGTTTTTTTTTGGCGCATCTCGGCTCGGCAAAAGCACTCACCGAGGTGAAGGTTCGCAGGGCAGGGGCTTCATATTGTGGCAAAGGGCAAGAAATTCTAGATTAAAAACAGCTAAGGAATGTTAAAATACATTATATTATTATTACCTGGTAGCTTTCAAAGCTTTTACTTTCCAACAATCGCCATATACATATATGCACATCTGCTCCATGTGGATGGACAAAACCGCACGCCCCAAAGGTACTGCCTTCTTAAAATTACACATCAAATCAGTTTATTGATATTTCGAATGGAAAGTTGAGAATAAGCAACAGAAAAGCATCCAATTCATTTCAATTCAATGTAGATTTATATTTATAGTATTGAATGAAGTATTAATGATATTACTATATAGTATTGAAGTATGAGTGTTTTTAAAAAGGTTTTTAAATCAATTAACAGTGGTTTAGCATGAGATTTACTTTGTCCAACTGGAGCGTGTCTAACCTTCTTCTCTATCCATTTCATCACGACCTCTTTTAGCACCATTGGCAGGTCTTCTTCCTTTCAACACTGCTCCCTTCTTGCCTCTATCTTCGTGCAAATTCTTCATCTCATTCCTAGCATGTCTTTGAGCTTCTTCTACTCTCGGCTTGAACACCATAACTTCATCCTTTACCGTCGGGAATTCTTCCTGCTGCTTTCCTAATGCTGCCTCAATACGCAGCCAAATCTCCACATCGTATTGAGTAACAAAACTAATCGCATGTCCGGATTTTCCTGCACGAGCAGTACGACCAACTCTGTGAATGTATGTTTTACTGTCCTGTGGCATGTCATAGTTCAAAACAACATCAACCGAAGGGATGTCCAAACCACGAGCAGCGACATCCGTTGCGACAAGAATTTCTCTTGCACCTGCGCGGAACTTATTCAAGGCACCCAAGCGAGAAGATTGTGAAAGTTGTCCATGTAGCGGAATGGCTCCGAATCCGAGAGCTCGTAACACAATTGCTATTCTCTGCGTCTCGTTGACTGTCCGTGTAAAGATGATGGCTGATTGACCTGCAAACTCGTTCATGAGATAGATCAAGTATGTATCCTTGTGAACTAATGGTATGAATATGTAGTTTTGAATAAGAGTCGAGACAGTCTGGTATTTGTTGCTGCTGATGCTTACTCGTAATGGGTCTTTCAAACTTGCTCGTTGGAGACTTTCGACTTTAGAGCTGATAGTTGCGGAAAAGAGATATGTTCGTCGCTCTCGGGGTAGAACTTTGAGGATTTTGTCGAGAATAGGTCCGAAGTCCAGGTCAAGTAGTCGATCGGCTTCGTCCATGACCAAATATTTGAGCGACCGTAATGAGAAGCCTTTGGTATTTTCTAGATGATCGAGGAGACGACCAGGGGTGGCAACTATGATGTGAGGATTTTTACCCAAAGCGATCGATTGTGGTACCATATCCATTCCTCCTACTATAACAGCACATTTTACTCTTATGACAGACCCGAGGGCCTCGAATTGTTGAGAGATTTGATATGCGAGTTCGCGAGTTGGTGCTAAAACTAACCCAAAGAGAGGTTGTGGTTTATCGAGTAGAGCTTGCAGAATCGGCAAAGCAAATGCGGCAGTTTTTCCACTACCAGTCTCTGCCAAACCGATCAAATCTCTTCCTTGAAGTGCGAGTGGTATGGATTCCCTTTGAATGGGAGTTGGAGCCTTGTATCCTAAAGTATCACATGCTTCGCATAATGAGTTGACGATACCCTGAAATTGTGAGTAAAATGTATTGCGAATGGAAAAGTAATTACGAACCAAATCTTTAAAAGACTTTGCGACCTCATTTTCCTCAGCTTCCTCTGTCTCTTCAACAACTGTGTTATTTTCGGTATCCTCAATTGGCTCTGGGGAAGGTGTGGGGGAGCCCTTTCTCGACTCTTTTGTCTTCGACTTCAATCCCTCCGAGGATGAATCTTTATCGGTCTTCCTGCGCTTCACAGAAGACATGATTAATACCTCGTCAAACGCGATTCAAATGCGTAGGAGTATATTGAACCAAAGTCTTCGATTAATAAAAATCTCAAGGTTGGCACAATTCTTTTTTATGATATGGTTATGTCACTGAGTGCGAAGAGCTAGGAAAGATAGTACGATCTAGGGCTAGAGAAAATAATTTTTTATCGGCTTATCGAAATCGCTTATCGGATCGGCTTGTCTGATTGGCCGCGCAAAAAAAGTTTCTACCTTGAAGAAAATGTTAGGAGAAAGTCCTAAAGAAATAGCATCATACAATTTAAAACCACAAAAATGGCGAGAAGACGAACGAAGAAGCGCACCCATGTTGGTGCCAATAATCCGGCTGGAGCAAAGGGGACTCCTGCTTCTCAAGCTTCACGATCCCCGAAAAGCATGGTAATTCGAGCTGGTGCAGGAGAAGTCGGACCAAGTGTTAGTCAATTGGTAAGGGATGTTAGACGGATGATGGAACCAGATACGGCTTCAAGGTTGAAGGAGAGAAGAGCAAATAGATTGAGAGATTATCTCACCATGGCAGGTCCTTTAGGTGTCAGTCATCTTATGTTATTCTCGAGATCAGAGGCCGGAAACACAAATATGCGACTTGCTCTTACACCAAGAGGCTCAACGTTACACTTCAATGTAGAGAAGTATTCTCTATGCAAAGATGTCAGAAAGGCATTGAAACATCCTAAAGGTGGTGGAAAAGAATATACAACACCTCCATTGGTACGTTTAAAATCTCTTGCATTGATCAACTGGGCAATAACTGACCAACTTAGCTTGTGATGAACAACTTTATATCTCCTGCGTCGGAATCGAGTTCCGAAAACAAGATACCCAAGCATCTCGAATCACTTACAACCACCATTTTCCAATCTCTTTTTCCACCAATCTCACCTAATGTCACACCTTTAACATCCATCCGCAGAGTTATGCTTCTCAATCGAGAGCCGACTAAAGGTGAAGATGATGGCACATACACCATCAACCTTCGTCATTACGCAATCACGACTAAACGAATCGGTCTCTCGAGGCCATTGCGCAGGTTGAACGCTGCCGAGCAATATCTACATTCAAAAAACCCAAGGAAAGGCATCCCAAACCTCGGAAAGTTGGAAGATATCGCCGATTACATGATCGGAGAAGACGGTGCTGGATATATGACAGATAATACAAGCGGAAGTGAGGTTGATACCGACGCAGAGGTTGAGGTGGTTGAGACGCGCACTCGTAAGATTCTCAGCAAACGTCAAAAGGAAAAGACCCGTGATGGACAAGTCAAGAGTGGCAGAAGCGGCGCTGAAAAACGGGCTATCAAATTGGTGGAATTAGGACCAAGGATGAAGCTTAGAATGACAAAGGTCGAGGAAGGCGTGTGTGACGGAAAGATTATGTGGCACGAATATATTCATAAATCGAAAGAAGAAGTCAAAGAGATGGACAAGGTCTGGGAGAAGAGGAGACAAGAAAAGGCAGCCCGTAAGAAGATCCAGAAGGAGAATGTCGAGAGGAAAAAGAAGGCCAAGGCCGGTAACAAGAAGGGTGGCGATGATGATGATGAAGATGATGAGATGGAAGTCGATGAGTGGGATAGTGAAGGTCTAGAAGGGGATGGAGAAATGGAGCTAAATAAGGAGATGGAAGAAAAAGGAGAATGGGAAGATGAAGAAGAGGAAATTGCTGCTGGTTGAGTATGAGTTGTACTCGCACATTTTCAATACCTTGATGTATGGATTTTTCTGGCGCATTCAAAGGTTGCATGGTTGTTCTGTCAATATGAGATCTCAGTGTAGACAATATTATTTCCCGTAATCAATATATCGGTCGGTATAGTAGTAATCATTGGGTTTTCCCTGAATATTGATGTGTATGATATCGAATTTCAAATTACTGAAGGTACTCAATGTTGAATATCACTGATGATGTGTTGAAACACTGAAATCAGATCAAATTCCAGCTTTCTAATATATATTTCTAATCATCAAATTTAAGAATATCTACAGAGGTGATATAATAACTTTTGAATACATATGAGCTATTATACCAAAACCTCAACACCTATCACTGTTTTACTATAGTATACCACTACCTATGCTGTGTGATCTAATTCAAATCATGCCCTTCAACTTTTGACTGCCCTTTGACCATCGGATTGTCCATTGGGCAAATAGCCGAAGTCTCCGTTTTAACTTGGATCGATGCTTATAGTGTTCGTTTCTCGTTTCCATACTCTCACAAGTACTTCGGGATATACCTCGATAGCTCCTCTAAGCTAAATCCAAGCACCTATATCCATATCGTACGGGTGCGGCCTTTTGTCGAATCTTGGTCGAGAAAGACGTGCGTTTGCCTGTGTCAGAAGGATCACAGTGGTATATCCACAAGTTATATACCCGCAAGATCTAACTTCATGAGCGAGTCTCATTTTAACATTTTATCCGTGTCTTTATCAGATGATTGTTTTCACCCACGATTGTTATATGCAGAAGCGTGGCTCTTTCTTCTTCTTGATCAAACAAGCCACGTGTGTTAGAAAATTGAAGGCTCCTGTGGGACTGATATCTAATTCTAGCAAGTTGTTTGAGAGTCTCTGGCGCAAGCCATGGTTTGGACTGTTGCGAATACCATTTGTTACATTACTTTGAACTCGAAGATTTACGTTTGATTTCCCCTTATCATGAAACCTCCTTCTAATTTTCCCAACATCAAGCACACATTATGATTTCGGAATGGTCCCAGGTCATATTGGGTTACATTGAAGTTACAAATATAACATGATTTTAGCGAGTGTGATATGATCTGATTCAACTTCTATGGTTGATATGGTGATAAGACATGATTAGGTGTCCATATACCACCAGCGAAGACTTAATAGTACACTTGATCGAGGTAAGCCTGGCTCTGAAGCCCGATTACGTCCTGATCAACCATTTCTACATCCCATTGATCGTTTCTGTTGTAGTCTGATGGTTAGCAGCATACTAGTTACTCTCAGCTCCAGCATGCAAGCACTAATAGACCTTGTTGGTAATTTCAGTTGTGCGAAGTATCCATGTAGCTATTACTTTCCGGTGGAAGCTGGAAACTTTGATCAAGCAGCCATAGCAGCGTGTGGCACATTATGCGAATCGGAGAGAAGTTTCGCAGTCAAAGGAGTTGTGCATTTTTGGGACAGATTACCCAACAAATGTTTAGATATCCTGACGGCTACATCATACGTTCTAGCTCTTGATGGAAAGTTTAAATGCCCTTTGTTCCGCTAGGTTAGATATGAAGACTCATCAAGAAACTTCTTGAAAGATATCGACTTCCAACTTGTTTGACGGTAAGTACTTTCATTACCTTGCCCTCTCTATCTCTAAAGTCCTCTCTGCTCTCTGTGTTTCTTTAGCCATTCTATTCTGTCCAATTTTTGTGTTTTTTTGTCCTCTGTGATCTCTCCATTCTCTCTATTCCCTTTGACAATGTATTATTTCTGTCTCTGATGTTCTTTCTTCCTTTGTGCTACTCTACAACAAGCTCTATAAAAATAACACTCACCTACTTCCCCATACCCAAATTCCACAACATTATATCCTTCGTTACACTTACCGATCCCGAGGCAGTAAGCATGCCCCCCACTACCAACGCCGAAGTCCAAATAGAAGGCGATGTCATCACCCAAGACATCGTAAATGATGCCGAAAAGGTTGGCTTCCATCGCTGGCATACAGTAACTGCATACCCTGGTCCCTACACCCTCCAACGTTCTTCGTCTCCAAACTACATTTATCCACCAGGCGACGCTTCCCAGTTCATCGACGCAAAGGGTATTGCATTCCTGCACAAATACAATATCGGCCACGTGATTTGTCTCAACAGCGATGAACAGAGTAGTCTCACGATTGAAACTCAACTGGCCAATGCCAACCCGCAAATCGCTTACACGCATCTTCCCGTGGAAGATTACACTTCGCCATCTTTGGATCAGATGGAAACGGCTTATCAAAAGTATTTGGAAGCAAAGGCACCTACACTCGTTCACTGTGGGTATGGGCATGGGAGAACAGGCACAATGATTACAGCGTTGCAGTATAAGATTGAGGAGGCGAAAGGAAACAGGCCGGATTTTGAGGGTGCCGATTATGCCAAGAACAATGTAGAGAAGACCCACTGGGGAAAATCCACGGGACAGCATGAAATGTTGAACTTGCTGCAGGGGAAGAAGTGAAATCATTCAGATGGGCAAAATACTGGCGCTCAAGAACTAGCGACGGTGGTTTGGGAATGGCAATGACTATCCTAGCCAGACACAGGAAAACAATCTCAAATAATACTTTGAGATAACATTGATATTTTTCATGAGAAGCTTGCGACTCCATTTCTTCACGCGCAGTGCGAATTTTAGCCTCATCAAATGCATCCAATAGTATGCACAACGGTAACAGCTCATTATGACTTCATAAGGTGCAAGTTGAAGGCCAACCAAAAGATAGTGAGAAGAAGAAGTGAAAACGATAGATGCAGGCAGCTGCCATAGCAGCTCACGAGCATCTCCCAAGCCTCTGACTCGGACTACGAGACTCGAGGTCAGACCAAACGAGCTTCCATTGACCATACTCATAACGTACATTCACATGACTCTCCTTTAGAAGATGAACTAATAAACACAAATCGGAAACACAGTTGAATAAAATGCATATGGTAGAACTAGTCACAGGCGAGTCAGCATACTTCAAGATGCACCCAATAAAACTGGGCTTCTAAATGAATAATCTCATTCATGTAAGCAGCTAGCGACTTGTAATCCACCATGTAATTTGGCTATACAAGCAGCAGTTTATTGAAATGAATGCTATAATAGAGATTAAACGTTGAATTTTTTAATGGAGATATAATGCATATGGTAAAACTATCTACAATGCCGCATTTTTGGCATGGCTTGCTCTTCTGCCTATCTCCACCTGGGCATTACACCTTTCGTCTCTACTTGAATCTAAAACCTCCAATGAAATTGTAGTAAGGAATTAATATACATTGCATTCCGTTGATCCAAAAACATCCAACCCACCAGCCCAATCGACTCTAAACACTGCGCCAAACTCCTCTACCTCTTTTTAGTAAGAATATCTTGAGTCAGGTATCTATCCCAACAATACAGCATTGCATGTCTAGTCCCTGGATCTAACTTTCCCTGAACGCCATCCTGAAATAATCCATCTTTTTAAACACTAGCTATCCACCAAATGATCAAGCACGCTTTGCACGCTGTAATATACTAAAGCATCGCTACAAAACTTCATCATTATCCCAGCTCCACCAACTGCTCCCTCCTTTATTCCCACCATCTTTAGCTGCGTGATCTTCTACAACCTCGTCCACTATCTCATCATCTCCCACCTCCACAACCTTAGGTATCGTCACTTCTTCCTTCCTCATCTTTTCTTTCCAAATCCTAATCTCTTCATCATACCCCTCCCACCAATCCCAGGCATCTCCCATCCCCTTACTAACCACCTTCCCTGTCCACTGATCCATTTTGGTAGGAATAGCCCAGGGCCAAAACGGATCGGAAGGGTGCCAAACATCTTTATTTGAGTATTTGGGATGGCAATACGTTTCGCACATAGCCCATTCAGCTACAAACCACGTTATGAAGATAGTAAACAGCAATCCAAACCAGGTTAGTTTTCCAGTTTCAGGGTAACGAAGGCGGGGAAAGGGGATCATGAGGTAGTGAACATTTGGATTTAAGGCGGGGTTAGGAGGAGCATCGAGGAAAAAGGGACGAGATGTGGTTTTTGGGCTTGGTATACCGAGTTCTTTCGGTGAGTGTGAATGTGGACCTGATGATGCGACTTGTTGTTCCAATCTTTCAATGCCATGCCTCGCATCCCGTATGCTACTCGTCGTATGTTTTAAACTCCGGCTCATGCGAAGGAACGCAAGTTCCTCCAACCTTTTTTCTTTTTCTTCATGAGAAAGTGGTTGACCCTTCTCATCAAACTCGAGATTTATCTCTACAGTTTCAGATGCAGGAGATGTGGATTGATTCTTTATAAACAGGGATAAGTCTCGGTCAATAGTAGAATCATCGACGCGAGCTTCTTCTTCTATACGTTGGAGGTCGGCAGCGGCGGAGATAGTAGGGGCACTGTTTATTGGAGTTGGTCGGGATCGCGAATGTGATTGGGAGGATTTGGAAGGCTCACTGTGGCTGCGGGGCGAGGAAGCTTCCTCTTTAATCTGAGGTTGTTCCTTGGGTATTCTACCATTGGTGCGCATTCGCGGTGGTGCAGGGGTCTCAATCCACCCGCCTGTAACTTTTGGGGTGGGCAAAAGGAGAGGGTCGATGGGCGCCGATGGAGGTGGAGTTGGTGCGGAAATCGGAAACCTTTCAGAGACCTGTTCGAGCTCGTAGGGGGATCTTTCTGACGATATAGGAGCTTCAAGATCATTACCTGACCTACCGGGACTGTTCCTCCCGCTTCCATTTGTACTCGTAATGGCTTTGGAAAGATTCCTCAAAATCTGAAGAGAATCTTCTTGATTAGAATCCGGTCCATTCGGACGTTTTTCATTTCGAGTAAATACTGTGACAGGCGTTCCATGTATTCTTTCTCCTTCTTCCTCCAGTATTGTTTTCTTATGCATCCCATCTATTTCGTCGTTGAGTTTAAGTCGTTCCAACGATGGTGGCTCCATATTTTCTGATGCTCTATGGCTTGATTCAGTCTTTGCCTGTAGTTCAGTATGTTCTGGAACTCCGTGGTTGTAATCGGTCCTTAATCTGCTTTCACGGGCCCTCTGTATTGCTTTCAAGCCGTCTTCCCCCTGAAATCTTCTTTCTAGTCGGGATAATGGTTTGTCTTCCCGTGGCATAACATTTTCTTTATTATTACGCATGCTGCGTACAGGAATATCGACATGAACTGGTTCGCTTTTCGAAAACTCGCCGCTTTTTGATCTTCGCTCTCGGGGTAACCTATTCCGCAATGCTCCTTCCTGCCTTTCTTGGGTAATTTTATTATCTTCAGTCTTATATGAAGTAATTGGTCTCCGTTCTTCACGCCGTTGTTTCAATTCTCTTCGCACACGTTCTCTCCTCTCTTCTGATCTTGAGCGCATTGTCTCCTTTTTTGCATTCTCATCCTCCACTGCTCGCGAAATTTTATGACTTTCAGGATTATCGACGGAATTCCCTCTCCTCGCCGCCGGCCTCTCTTGAACCTTCACATAATTTGCCTCTCCAAGTTCCTCTTCCTCTTCCTCCTCATCATCGTCCTCAGCAAAACTCCTCTCTTGTTCCATAATCTCCTCTATCCTACTCGGTATTCCATTCGTTTTCAGTCGCGGACTACGATTAAAATCCACACTCCTAGCGGTAAAATCAAGCTCCGTATCCCAACCTCTACCGGTCCCATTCGCTTCCTCCTCTCTCATCTTCCCAATATCTCTGGTAACACCCTCGATATCCACACTTGCATCTTCCCCATTATTTTCCTCGTCCTCCATTATCTTCTTTATCCAAGTATCTCCGGACCCTCCCCTCGCCCTATTGCCCCACGGATCAGTCTTAGTGTCATTGTTATTCGCGCGAAAAGTTCCTCTCGTGCGCGGGGAGGGCGAGCTATCATATCGAGGTTGTTTGCTAGGAGCCATTTGCGCGCATATTCATAAGATGTGTTGTTGCAATGTAATTGTGTTGTATCAACCGTGGTTTGGATAATCTTTGAATTCGTGGAATGAGAACGCGCAGAGCGCGTTTTTTAGAGCTTGGAGGGGCGAGCGCGTGGACTCGGTTATTCCTTATAACCCGTAGTTGTATTTGTATTGTACTTCTACGTTAATACGGGAGTTTGAAGCAGTAAATAATTGATTCACTCGGATTGTACTCGTATAGTCAACTGATCAATATTGAGCAAGTGATTTTATTGTTTGGTTGTTCGAGAGTGGATTCGGTAGATTCGAGGGCGGTGAATCCAAAGATTTTGACGTCCGGTAACTATTCCATTTGGACAAGTAGTAACGACGAACTCTTTTTGGACCAATAATGTGCTATTATTACTTTATTTATTATTTATATTCCGGGTAGTCACATATGATATATTCAAATACAATCATCATTCAAATCATCGTCTTACTCTAGGATATGGAATATAATTTCCCAACTCTTTCAAGTGTATTTTCTCGCTAGGACTACCTAATGTTCAAATATCAGCTCAACCAGCTTCCGGTATCAAATACAAGTTCAATCAATATACAAGATATAACCCAAACCCCATGTTCTTATACAACGCACCCCGAAAATGCTTCTATGAATCTTCCTCTCCACGTTCTAGCTCGTAAAACAACATATAAACCTCTTTTTGCATGCCCAAAACTTCACTAGTCTTGCTCTCTTTTATCTTTTCATCACTAATCCTCCACCATCTCTCGACTCCTTTCTTTTTCCGCCTAGTACGAACCGTATTTGTCAGAGATGTCCGGCCAATTTCTGGATTGGATGGAGATAGGTTGGGCGAGGATGGAGCGGGAGATGATCGACTGATTGTACTAGAAACTTTGGACAAAGTTTTCCGAGCCGAACGTCCGAAGGAGCGGATGCTACCAGTATCAGAATCCTGGGGGGCAGACGTGGGGCCCGCTGTTTTGGAAGACGATGCAAAGGAACTGGCCGATGTTGGATTAATACCAGAAAGATGTTTATTATTCAGTGAAGAATCTATTGAATTGCAAGTATTGGGAAGAGATGTGGTAGAGGCTGTCTTTGAGGATAATAACTCCGGAGTCGATGAGAGGGTAGTGTTATCGCCATCATCTCTTGGAGTGGCGCTTGTTTGAGGGGTGGAAGGTAGTGAAGGGGTATGAGTTGAAGATCTGGCATACGCCACTGATGGCTGGAAAGTATTTGGAGTTGAGAATGGAGCAACGATATTTTGTCTCCGGAAAGATTCATAGTGTCCGCTGTGGTGGCTTCCCTTGTGACAGACTAGACTAAGAAGCTTGTACTTCCGTCGGTCCAATAGGCCTCCAAGTGGGAGCTGTTCAGGGAATGCGACTTTGGCAGAGTTCTTCATGGTCGTCCTGGAGTCAAAGATTGACCTCGACAAATGAATAGCCATGACTTTGGGGAATTTGGTAATACGGACATGTTTGGCAATCTTTCGCTTGGGAGCAAATCTCGAATCTGGTAGTTCGACATCGAGAAGCTCTTCTTCAGGGTTTGTCTCAATAGCGGCCTTTAGTTTGTCGATTGATATTTGAGTCTTCTCCTTGAATTTCTGGGAAGTTGATCGAGAATATTCTTGTTCGAAGGTTTCCAAGGCATGTAATAACCTACACTTTTCGCACTTGAAGTCCTCAATATATTCTGTTTTAAACATTCCATCAAAGCATGCATTTAATGTGGTAGACGTAACTTGAGGAACAGACAAAGTAAGAGAACAGAATGTTGTCTGTGTAGGCCTTGGTTTAAAGCCACAGGTTAAACATTCAATTTGTGACTCAGAACCACCTTCGAATGGGAACCCATCCTCCTTATCAACGTCATGATGCTCTCCGTTTTGTTGGGGCGACCTTGACAAAGTTGAGCTTGCCTTTTCTGAGCTATGAGAAGAATCTGATGGAGCTTTCATCCCAGGAGAGGCGGCGCCAGGTGGGGCGCTATCATTCAAACTAAGCTGGCCCAACTCGTCGTTCACAATTCCTCCATTTAAAGTGTGCAATTCTCCGGTGGTAGCCTCCAAATTCCTTGCATGGTTTCTGGCCCTGTGACCTGCATGATACTCATCGTTTAACCTCTCAGCTACTACTTGCAAGAACTCCTGCGCGTCCTGTTGTTGCCGGCTAATCCTCTGCTTGAAAGCAGCCTCTAATGCAGTTACGAATGGCCCAGCAGATATTGTCTTTTTATATAAAGGTCTTTCGTTCAATGCATCCAAGATTTCTTTTAGTCCCGTGGTAACTAAGCCCCTTTGTAGACCTTCTATTTTCCATGCTGGTAACCCCGGTCGCGCAGGGTCCTCCACAATCTGACTGTATACCTCTGAGTTGTCCAAGCCCCTTCTATGCGTTTCCCTAATCAGATATATGCGTAGGTCACCTAGACCGGCGAGTGCCTGGAGTACTGAATTTATGAAACAATCATTGGCGGTATTGACCAAGCCTACCACTCCTTTCTTCCTCGTATTGGATGACGAGTTTTGATCGTCCATTAGGAAGGTTGGCGCGAATACATAGACGAGTGTGATTGCAGCTAGAGAGGCGCCCGCGGCATATGTTAGAGTTGTGAATTGTTTATCTGGCATACTTTCGTCAAACTAAAGATAGCCGGAAATTTCGGGGGGGGGGGGGAGGTCGGATAAGATGGTGGGCGAATTGAATTAAAGATGAGGTTGAGGAGAAGTGGTAATGTTGAAAGGCTAAGGAATAATATTCGATAATCAATGTTCCATCACAAGACACACCTTCGAATTAAACCGTTTTGGCGTGTTCTTTTTGCGTCCAAGAAAATAAGGAGTTGAAGCTTGTACTTCTGTATAAAGGCCAGGTTCCTGCTGCCAAAGTTGTTCAGGATATAAGTAAAAACTATGAATTATGTATAAATCCTTGATAACCCTCCTCCATAGACAGGGCAAAACTCCCGATTGTCATGAATGAGCTGAGGAAAATGCTTTGAAATGAAGGTATTCCGAGGTCTCTTATCAAGTTCAACCGAACCAAATATTGGCAATACAAACTTCATTTTTGTCGTTACCCCAGTGTATGATTATGCCGATACTCCGACGCTAGTGGAGGGGTGAATGAATCAAACTGAGGTGTCAAGTAAGCATAACCAAATATTTTTGGCGATTTGAACTTACAACGATTGTTTGGAGAACCTCTCAACTCGTTGTCTTCCAATGGCTTCATTCTTACAATCGCGGGCACCTTCATGCCTAGCATGCCTACGCCGGACAACAAGTGGTTTCGGTGATGGACTGCTATTCTCAAGCAGCCAGCAGGTCCGAGGGAAGAAGAAGCTTGCGAAAGAAAAGGATCATAATGTCACAATTCAACTACTGAAACCTGTTATAGGAATTGGCAGAAAGGGCAAGTTTTCATGTACCTGAAGACCACGAAAAGTTGCAGTGACTAATTTTCGTGTAGGAAGAATTGTCCAAGTTCCTCCTGGATTGATGCGGAATAAATTGTATGGCAGGGGATTTGCTGTATATGTGACACCTACAGGATCTGAACAAGTTGGTTCGAGGAAAAATGTCTCTCTTCCTGATAGTACTTTTGGAAAGCGCAAAACTATCAGAATAGAGCCAGTGCAAGATCAGAAGAAGGCATTAAAATTCCCCAGCGGGGAACGTCGACTGAACCTCAAGAAAGTGGTTGAGCTTGAATTGCTGAGCGTATGTATACCTTCAATTTTTCCACAAATTGAAAGACAAGAAATTCTGACTGGTTGTGAATAGCCCGAACGATCCACTGCTATCTTATCCGATTTAATACCACCTTATATAGACTTTTTCGAAACAGCCATTACTGTTGCTCCTCTACCGGTAAAGAAGGTCTCACCATCCCTAGCGTCATCTTCCTCAGTATCCGCTGCAGCTTCAAAAAATATTACAGGGAAACCAGAAAAGGTACCCATCTATGGGTCGGTATCGACTGCGGATATAGCCGCAAAGATGAAGACCATCTTAGTTCAGGACTCAGAAGGGAAGCGGGTTGTATTTGGACCAGAAGATATCAAATTTGTTCAAGAAACGGAAGAGAAAGACCGTGTGAAACATTTGGGTATTTATGAGGTTGATATACAACTCAAGGGAGCTCCTGATGCTATTCGAAGGTCGATCAAAATCAATGCTCAAGATTAGAGGCTGAAGATGAATCAAAAGACGTTGAAAAGGACTTGAGAGATATCTATATGTAATAATACACATTCCCAATCGCGAAAGAAAATCTGCATGCATCATTCCTTTTCATTATTCATCGAGAAATTGTAAATAGAAATCGAATGCTCAAACTTTTGCCATTCATTCACTCACAATCGAGGGGGGTAAAGTTCATTAGGAACGAACTCAGAATTGCTTCGCGTATTGAGTCCAGCCACAAAACATTCGACATAGTAGAAAGAAGTTCATTGGATGTAAAACCTCAGTCTCATTCATCAATTTATCCCATACATATAGCGAGCGCATCTACTCGTCTGACCCCTTTCTCCTTTTGAATCTGTAGCTGTCCTTTGAATACGCCCATCTTCATGTCGAGCATAGCACCTTCCTACATCTTACTCTCCATCTTTCTGCTATGACCGGAATAAAGTTTTCGCTGCCTCTGATTGCACGCTCAAGATAGCAAATAATAAGCCCGAGGGGAACACGTTCAAACAAAGACGACGCATGATGAATCGGAGGATCTCGCCGTAGTTTCTTCGGCAATGGGCACATTATTGACTATTGCCATGGCTATGAGGTCAATTTCGCCGGAACCCCACTTGCAAACACTTCATCGGTTACGATGTGCTCGTAAATGTATGGAAGTTACTTTTACCTCCACCGCCTCACGACCACCAGCTTGAATCGTAAATATTGACTTGATTTGATCTACCTTGTACCTACTTGAGATATTATCTATTCTTAATGTTGACCCATTAAAAGATAGAATATTCAGAATTCATTGAAAGAAATAAGGGAAAAAAGGTACGTCACATTCACTGAGGTACAACTCGGAGCTCCATATCTTTTTACTCAAGACCAATGAAAGCCAACAAATTGATATGTTGAGGATTCCATTTGGAAACAGCACCCCACCATTAGCGTCATTTAACCAAGTGACGGTATCGGTCCTGAAAAGCCAAAATACTCCACCCCTCTCTCTATGACCTTCTACTAAAGAAAACCTTTTCCATCCGTCCTGTTCAACTATTTCGATCATTTATTGATTCTTTTTTCCTCCAAATCTCAGATACCCCCCTTTTTTGTAAAACAAAAACTACAAACTTCAACCACACAATCACAATCACAATCACATTCGAAAATATGGGTTGCACAGACGTTCTCAGCCGAAAGTCCGGAGTCATCGTTGGAGATGATGTCCTCAAGCTTTTCAACTATGCTCAAGAGCACAACTTTGCTATTCCAGCCATTGTATGTTACGACAATTGAAAGAAAATATGCGCGGACAAAAACTAACAATGCTAGAATGTTACCTCTTCTTCAACCGTCGTAGCATCCCTCGAAGCTGCTCGCGATGCTAAGTCCCCAATTATCCTTCAAATGTCCCAAGGTGGTGCCGCTTACTTCGCCGGAAAGGTTAGAAAACACCTCCCTCGACCAAAATTTACAATATCTAATAATAAAATAGGGTGTTGCCAACGGTAACCAAGAGGCCTCCATCGCTGGTGGTATCGCCGGTGCTCACTACATCCGTGCTGTTGCACCAGCATACGGTATCCCAGTTGTCCTCCACACTGATCACTGCGCCAAGAAGCTCTTGCCATGGTTGGATGGTCTTCTCGATGCTGATGAAAAATACTTCAAGGAGCACGGCGAGCCTTTGTTCTCTTCCCACATGATCGATTTGAGTGAGGAGGAGGTTGACTACAACATCAAGACTACTGCCGAATACTTGAAGAGAGCTGCACCGATGAAGCAATGGCTCGAGATGGTATGTCAAGCAATTTGGGAGGTCTGATATTATCATCCACTAATCAATTGCACAGGAGATCGGTATCACCGGTGGTGAGGAGGACGGTGTCGACAACGAGGATGTTGACAACAACTCCCTTTACACTCAACCAGAGGATATCCTTGCCATCTACCAAGCTCTTTCCCCAATCTCCCCATACTTCTCGATTGCCGCTGGTTTCGGTAACGTCCACGGTGTTTACAAGCCAGGTAACGTCAAGCTCCGTCCAGAGCTCCTCGGCAAGCACCAAGCCCATGTCAAGCAAGCTATCGGAGCAAAGGAGGACAAGCCAGTCTTCTTGGTCTTCCACGGTGGATCTGGCTCCTCCAGGCAAGAGTTCTTGGATGCCATCTCATACGGTGTTGTCAAGGTCAACCTTGATACCGATATGCAATTCGCTTATCTCACTGGTATCCGAGACTACGTTCTCAAGAACAAGGATTACCTCATGACCCCAATTGGTAACCCAGATGGACCAGACAAGCCAAACAAGAAGAAGTTCGAGTAAGTATTCCTCATTCTTTTAACTTTTTGACAACAATGTATACTAATACTATGATAGTCCCCGTGTTTGGGTTCGTGAGGGAGAGAAGACCATGTCCCAACGTCTTACCCAGGGTCTCAAGGATTTCAACACTGCAGGACAGCTATAAATTCATAATGACTAGCGAGTATTCAGATTGCGTTTCAAAATTTACACGGTTTAGGACATTGTTATGAAATACATAGCGAAGTGCGGAGAAATGGTGGTTAGGGTGGAGGAGTTTTGGTCAAACCGATAAATGCAACGAATTGCCACATGAGAAAACTTTCTATCATGATTCAGATGATTTTGATGATTTCTATTGCATGTAAAGTTTGGTACTATCATGAATCCTCTTGAAATGATATCAATACAATCCAAAGAAAAAAGAGAACAAGAACAAGTAGCCAGAGTTTTCGTCTTAATTAAGCGCCCTTATCAGGTTCAATAGTTCATCCGCTAACTGACCCGTTTGGCTGTTAAAATCTCCCACTCTGAGTTGGCGGAATGATAAGCCACCGACGAAACGCGGCCTGTTTTTCCTGAATCCTCAGCATAGTAGTAATCAATACGAGTTATAAAGGTTGTAGGAAGGTATACATTTCGAAGGTGGTTGTGTATGATTGATTACCTAGTAGGGTAATATATAGATAGATAAGTTAGGTAAAATGACTTTGAATTTTCAATATGACGGAAAGGTTACAAAAGATCACCGATGGTTAAATATTTCAACCAATCATATGATATTTAGTAGGAGATGATTCGTGATAAGATCCGCAGTTTGTTCTCTGTAGGTACAGGAATAATTTATTTATAATTAATTTATGATTAATTATTAGGTTGCTTTAGCTCTCCATTTCATACACATCATATATACATGGGCACGGATGCCGAGGTATTGTGGTTTGTTGGAATACATACTCGTGTATGTACTATGTACTCTATGTAGTCTGGAAGATATTTCGAACTATATGGATGGATTGTCCAGAGGGTATTTATTCATGAGTTAGTTACATTATATTTGTAGTAGATTGTTGATGAAGGTTGTGCTGTAGATGCATCAGGTGGTGGTGATATTTCGGATGACCTTATTCTATGGTCTCTTATGCTCATTTTTCTTCCCTCTTCTTGAATCTGCAGGTACAGTACAGTACTGTACAATTAATCCGAAATGTTTGTCGAGCAAAGCTCTTATGGTAAAGTAGTTCGACCAGTAGAATAATGTCCCAATGTTGAATGTACGGAACAAGGCCTCGGGATGAATACCCTCCACCAAATCAATGTAATGATACTGGTATTATGAATCTATAAACTCTTTTCGGAGAGGAAACGGGCAGTGCTGTTGTTGATGACGTTGTCCACAAGCGAACAGGACAAAATATCAATTTGAGGGGCAAATGTCAAGCTCTATGAAATACCCTGTCAAATGGAGCGAGTACTTCTTACGAAATACCCTTAGGAAGATCCAATACATACATACTCATCTCTCATCCATCACAAACCTCGTTGGTACTAATATCACAAGGACAATCCTTCCTTCACCTTCTTACAATCAAACGTTTCTTGTTTCTTGTCATTCTTCTACCATTATTATACGTTGAAACCCTTTCGACTTTCGACTTCCATACGTACATTAGTAATAGTTGACTTGGGCACTATTCATTCAACAAATAATCATATTCTATAACAGAATAAGTGCATCTCAACTTCCTCCACAAACTCCAGATTTTCCATACTTCCAAATCCCTAATCTCCTCCGCAAACGACAAGAAATATTATAAGGAATGTCTTCAAACGAAACTGAAGGAGCAGGTGTATCTGCGCAGAACAAGGGGTCTTGGAGTGCCTTTCTAAAATCAATCGCTTCATTCAATGGAGATTTATCATCGTTGACAGCTCCACCATTCATTCTATCATCGACATCATTGACTGAATTCTCTTCATATTGGGCAGATCATCCTGATATATTTGTCGCGCCTGCTGCAGAGAAGGATCCTCAGAAACGAGCACTTTTGGTCTTGAAATGGTTCTTGAGCACATTTAAGCAACAATACGCCGGTCGAAGTGATAAATACGGAAATGAGAAGAAGCCTTTGAATCCTTTCTTAGGAGAGTTGTTCCTTGGAAAGTGGGAAAATTCTTGTGGAACTACTGAGCTTGTTTGTGAACAAGTCAGGTATGTGTTTCCAGATATAATCAATGTGCCATCTCTAATGTTACTCCTAGCCATCATCCACCTGTTACCGCATACCACATCTCCAACAAGAAACATGGCGTATACCTACAAGGATACTATGCTCAAAAGGCTTCGTTTTCTCGAACCATCAACGTTAAGCAAATTGGGCATGCAATTTTGAGTATTCCGGCTTATAACGAGACCTACCTCATCACTCTTCCAAATCTCCACATTGAAGGTTTGATCTTTGGCTCCCCATTTGTCGAACTCGAAGCCAAGTCATACATTACAAGTAGCTCAGGATTCACGGCCAAGATCGATTATAGTGGCAAAGGATGGTTATCTGGCAAGAAGAATAGTTTCACCGCTACATTATATCCCACTGGTAAAGAAAAGGACACTTTGTATACCGTAACTGGTCAATGGACCAAACAATTTGAGATCAGAGAAGGTGGAAAGAAGAGTGATCTGATAGATTCTTATGATGCGGATGCGACACCTGGCACTCCACTCATTCTTGCACCTATCGAGGATCAAGATCCATTAGAATCACGGCGTGCGTGGTCCAAGGTTGCAGCTGGTATCGCAGTCGGCGACATGGATATGACTGGTAATGAGAAAACCAAGATCGAAGTTTCTCAAAGAGAGCTTAGATTGAAGGAAAAGAGTGAAGGAAGAACTTGGGAGAGAAGATATTTCACCAAGATAGATAGTTGTCCCATCTTACAAAAATTGGCTCCTTGTATCCAATTACCTGCCGATGAAGATAAAACCGGCGGAATCTGGAGATTTGATGAGGCCAAAGCGGCTAAATATGCCAGATCGGAACAAACTCTACAACCTCAACAAGTTAATGTACAAGCTCCGATTGTTTAATTACAGAATGTAATAGAAAGAGAAGATTGCGGTGGGTCAAGCTATTGCGGCAAACTTCAAGATAAAATGAAGGGTGAATAATGGCGTAATAGGGATTGGATTGATGGTGGAATGAATAACTCGAATTGAGTCGGTACATGTGTTGCTGCAGTTTTCTTGGATGGAAGGAAATGGAGGAAGTGGTTGTTGTGCTCGTGCTTTGTCATAGAGTCAGGTGGGGAGGGGGGACATACTTTTTTATACTATTAAGACTTACGAATCGAGGGCTTTTCACTAAGTTGATCATAGATGAAGTTATAGTTGGTGAAGGTTAGAAATGATAGCGGAATAAACATATAAATGAAATATTATCCTGTTGAAGATGTTGGTTTGTTGATGGTGCGGAATGTTGAGGGGTATGAGGGGTATGAGGAGGTAGGGTTGATATGAGCTGTGCGATTTCAGTGTCGATGTCAATATCGATGGATGGATTCGATTTAATCGCGGTGATGATGTATTAAGGTGAAAAATTAGATTAACTCAGCAATCAGTTTCCAAAGTGTGTGGTTTGGATCTTGATTTCGATTTTGATCTGTCTTGATGATACAGCAAGTTTTGGGGGAACTTAGATAGTAGAGAGAGATAGCACACCAACTAACTAATTGCTACAAGGAAAACGAAAACATCCAAACGCGGAAAAACTATGCCTAAATAGTAAGCACATTAAGTCATATTGTAACGAGATTTCCATCGCATTACTCCATCTTCATCTTCTTGTTCGTCTCTATATTCCTTACAGTTTTGTGATTCCCCAGAAATCTTCTCACCATGATCTTCATCTGCCACAATACTTCTCCCAACTGACATGGTGATTTTTCCTCCCGCATGGCGTTCTTCAATATCCATTGGCCCGTCCGATCCGAACACGTTTGGTCTTGATTGACCCAGTTCAGACAACATTTCGTTTCTGGAGCTCGTTGACAGTAAAGTAAAGCATCGGAAAATTTCTATATGTTGGCTATTTTAAATGCATGGAATTATTGTCATTCTCACTGAAAACACTGCCGTGTGGCTTCACAACACCCGGCGCTTCTCGGGGCGTGCTGAGCTGTCCTCATCACTGCTATCACTTACTATGGTTGCGCGCTGGTGTTTGGCGTCTTGAGATAGAGCTGAAGAATGCGTGATGGTTGGAGATTGACAGTTTGTCGGTTCTTTGAGATTATCTTTCGTCTTTGTGGGAAAGGATGTAGGTGAGGAGGATGTTGTGGAAAATGCTCGAGAATCTGATGGGCTATGGTACTTCGGCGGAGCAGGTTCGATGGGTATGATTTCGGGGTTATTGTTTGGGGTTTGCGGAATCACTGTTGAGACTTGCGCCGTTGAATTGTCGACTGATTGACGCCAGGTCTTTCGGAGTTTGAGAATCTGGTGATTTTGTTGATATGGAAAGAGCGCTGCGGCTGCGAATTGCAGAATTCAGTGACTTATTGAATATTTGAACGCATATTGTTCCTCTTGGTATTGCGTATTCCGAAGCATACTGTTGATGTAGAGGGAGCAATTTGTTGGTTGGTTTTGGTTGAGGAGTGGAAGATGAGAACGTTCAATAAGACTCTTGTTGTATGTTTTGGAGCCTGCGAGAAAATCATTGTGACGAGGTTTTTGATGGAAGGTTCTTGTATATATAGTACAGGAAGTATGTTTTCTCTTCTCGTAAGTGATACTAAAGTCAAATCATAAGATTATGTTCTAAAACATATACAAACTTGATTGCATGATCCGAAATGGAACATTATTATTTCTTTTCTCCACTGAGATTGAGAGAAGGCTCTCAAACTTCCAATGTTCCCTTTCTCTTCTTATTCTTATTCTTACTCTTTCAATCTTCTCATTTTACTATCATTAAAATCTGATATTCTGTGCCCATTAAGGTCTCATTCGTTATTGCAAATAAGCGGAAAATGTGCATCCTCATCAAATCGATTAGCGCTATTGGGCAGACAAATCACTCCACCAACTAAAAACGGCCATGCACCAAATCTCACCAAGCAACCGGTGGACTGAACTGAGCTGGGATTTTAACTCCCATCTCATTCAAGCATATTGGATGTTGACCGTCGCCAACAGCTATGAGCAAGGTCATGAAGCTAGTGTGATGGCACACGATGTGTACTTCATGAAAAGAACCGACAATCGGTTGAATGACAGAGCACGTGGAGACGAACATGCGCAGTCCATGGAGGCGTTCCTGATAGAACTCAGGAATTCAAACAACAGAGCAACGACCCGTGCAACTTATCTAGAATGGAGACGCGATTGCAGCTTCGAGATCTGCCAACGATTGATATGAATGCAACTTCTTGAAACGTTAGTATAATCCACAAGTCAGAGGACTAAGACAATACTGATACAAATATTAGAACATCCAATACAATTGATCAAGCGGTCCAAACGATATGATGGCGGGCAAAAAGTACACAAGTTGATTGAGATGGGCCAGTGCTTGTACTTAGTGTTTGGGTTAGGGGATTATGACTCCCGCGCTCTAGGAGATATTCTGTGACAGATTAGTCCTAAAGCAAAGACAATGCTTAACATGGTTACTGACGTGGCTTTCCAGAGAAACACTCTAATGGATGCTATGTTGGGGCAACAGAGCTGATATTGCATGGAGAGCAATGCCAAGAGATGGTGCTGAACTGTCACCATGTGTTCCGACTTCAGTTACGGGAAAAGGCTTTTAGCTTAACTTTCTTATCTTAGTATCTCCGAAAAGTAAACCAGAGTCTCAGGGGATATTATCATGGATCTACTGGGACGGTATCGACCTTTCGGAAATTTGCCGGGTATGAAAATACGAATCCGCTTGGTATTTTTTTTCCTCGCAGAAGGTTGATGATTGCCCTATTGGAATTATTCGAAAAGCTTCAATTTTTGTAACAGTTGAAAGCACTCAATATTCCTGCTGTTGCCCATAAGAGATCACATGTCGGCTTTAATCGCGAGGGTGGGTTTCGCGACGCGGAATGGAATAATGTATCGGCTGCTGATGCTTGAAAAGGGAAAAACAGAAAACAGGCCATGACACTCGTTACGACCGGATATCCTGTTTCGATCAAACCAACCGAGAATCCACAACAGACTTCATTCTATTTGATATCCCAGTATGAGGTTAACATATCTGGACCAATGAAAGATCTCAACCCAGAGATATACAAACAAACTGTGGTAATAGCTTTTATCGACTTGAGACTGCAGAGTACAAGCTATTCATTATATACATTCTCTTGAGGATCTTTTTTTGATGTTTTCGTTCTAGCAGAGATTTTCAATAGTATGTGATAGATGCTTAACTAATGTTCGAATAGTCAATATTCACACCCTGATGATTCCCGCCGCATCCCACAGCATGCGGACAGCACTTCGTGGTAGAGCATGTCAGATTCTTTTCCCAAGCAGGATTTTCTCTTATAGACCATACCGTATTTCGTGATGCATGAGTTACAAGACTTCATACCTCTTAGTTACACTCTCAGCCATGCTTTGCACTGTCTTTTACATTGAGGCAACATGTGATCTGCTTCACCGATATATCCCACGATACACTTCTGTGATATACTCGGGTCAATCGGCAACGGGACAGAATCGGTAGTAGCGGGACTGGAATGTGCTGAAAGAAAGGTCATTCTATTCATACCTCCTGCTGGAAAGATATCCAACCAACAACAGCCAGCCCAAGAATGGACGAAGCTAGAGATCCCGGATATTAATTTTTTTTACTTAGCTTCAGGTTGTGGATCTTGCTACAGACTCCATAGAATCATTATATATTTTTCCGTTGAGAGTTGAAATTTCATAAGTTCCGTATCGTGATTCTCCCCTCCTATTCTCTTCGGTAATCCGTTGTGCATGGATGAACGTGATCGCTAGTGCTGTGATGCTTGAGGTATCTGATGCTCGTAGCCACCCCAGTAGATAGACTTTAGAGCGTAGCCGCATCAGATAGACCTAGCAATTTGGCCTCTCTAGTCATATGGAACTAAATGATGTGATCAGAGTGTTAGACAGTTTGGACCGTGTTTCGACAATATGAGGGTCTAATTTTTGGACTTGGCTGGACGGTTGAGGGTATTCAAAGGCTTTCCAGGGATTGAACTCTTCCTAAACACTTAACATTAGATGAAAGCTCTTTAAAATATATTTTTCTTGGGTCGTACTATTTATTACACGCCTGAGCGTAACAGCCGTATCTGGGACCTTTATGTAACTCAGTCTCTGAACAAACTTTCACAAAGACGGTGATGTTGGTCCATATGCATGGCCATTGATAGATCTTCAATGAATGCCTGGAGTGAGTTTATGGATGTAGAGATTGCTAGGCCAAGAAGAGTCGGATGAGGGTATGTATGATGGCTGAGGCCCAACTGCACTGTATAGTAGTTAAACGGTGAGAGAACTATCTTGAACTAGAACCAGGAGCTAATTATCCTGCTTCATTAGAGCTGGGAAATCTGAACTGTCCAGCGTATTGTTGAGCTTTCTGGGGAGTGATATATTGAATCCCCAAGGATCACGTGATAGATGAGTAACGGAGTGCGAGGGGAGATAGAACAGATGGATCAAGAAGGTAGGATTAGATAAAAACTTAGTCATATGAATATTAACGCAGCAAAAACAATATTCGGTGTACAGCATCAATCTGTCAGATTGTATATACATGTAAGTTAGACAACGAACCCGAACAATACCACCAACTTGATGACAAGGTAAATCAGCCACTTTGAAAATGTAGAACTAGGGTATTGATTTCCCAGGACTCCTTTTTAGGAGCTGTTAGACCAGTTCGGACCGTATTTCCGCTAAAACGATCTGTTAGAGTATCATCGTTTACCTGTCTATCGACTGTGAGCTGACTGAACCTTCCGAAGTCTGTGGGGTGTATACAGCACAACAACTGCGATCTTTATGGAGTATTCAGAGATTACGAGATCCACTATTAACCGGACCGGCTCGAGACCGGGGCTCACTGCGGGGCTGTCACCCACTCCATCTCACGCTGTTGCAAATATAACATAAGAAATCCACAACACCAACATAAACTCTTACAAGGCCGGATGGTGTAGTTGGTTATCACGTTTCCTTTACAATACGACTCAAAAAGTCGTCTTGAACAACGGAAAAGGTCCTGGGATCGTGCCCCAGTCTGGTCAAGTGTAATTTTTGCTTTTGCAGGTGGGAAAATGAAGGGGGAAATTCCTCATTTTCGCTTTTGGCTGAATTTTTTTTGGATGATCTGTGTGTGCATCATCGCCAAGAGCTATTTCGAATGGCCCCATGCTGTACACAAACCCACACACTAGTCAGAAGTTGTATATACAAATATCACTCCATTGTCGTTCTAGAGAATCACTCACAGATTCTGTATCTGCTAAAGCCAGTCGCATATTCACACAAAACCCCGCATGCATCCCCAAACTTCACTGCAAATTAATTCCTTGCGAGCCACGTAATCCTAGCATCCATAGTCATGATCAGGCGCCACAAGAAAATGGGTACACTCGGGGCCTAGCGAAGAACAATATGTGCGCTGACGTGCAGATGCCCACTTATCGGTTAATTGACGCTCAGTGATATTCTATAGTAAAACCCCTTTATAAGAATCCTAAAAAACTAACAATCATGACCATAAGAGTCCCATTTTTCGACGTGTAATCACGAAAACATATGAAGCAAGGCCATAAATGCCTACATGATATACCAAGTATACATGCGGTAGAAGGCTCGGAAGTACGAACAGTAGCAGTAAGGAATATTTACAGCTAGCCAAATGCCGAATGGCATTTTCAGTGTTGCCAGAACACTTTACAATGATGCAAAGTGTAAAGCAGACAATGCCAGACGAGATATGGTTGACAAAAACTTCCCAGTGAAGTATGCAGAATGACTATCATTTTCTTCACCTACAGTTTTGAATCCAGGTGAAGGCACCGCAAGTCCTTTGCCAGTTAGCCTTCAATGATTCGAGATCAGATAGAACCACAAAATTCAACATTCAACGTGGTGGGTGTAAAGCAGCAAAAGAGGCTGAAGTTGGTGAAGTTAGTGGCGATTTAATTTCAGTTGATCGAGAAATATACCAATGCAGCGAGGCAAGACAGTAAACCAAGTTGCGGGACCAACATATAATCGGTAGCGCTTGAAAGCAGTTGAAATAGAGGATGAAATATCAACTCATCAATTATATATACAGAAACATATAATTATTAGAAGCCCGGAAACAGCACCAACAGCAACTTCCAAGAGGGGTCCGATCAATTATTTTGTTTGTTGTCTAACTGTTCGACGGAAACAATAATACATTTGACGATGCCATGAAGCGCCTCTTTCAGCAGCTGATCTCGTAAGAACATCCAACATCCCAATCGTTCTTTGGTGCCGTCGCGCCTCAATTGTGTGCCACGTTTCCGATGTGAATTTCATCGATCAATTAGGCTCGGGATGACCATGTGTGATTTCTTGAAGCCAGGTTTGGCATAACTTTTGCCTTTTCCCGTAATGATATCCATTATGCGTCTGCCGGATTATATTGCTAAGGTGCAGAGAACCCTGCATTCTCTCAAAGAGTCGATTGAGTCCGCTGCTCTTGCAAAGTATATCTTTTGTCCGTTGGCAAGGACTAAAAGTTTGTTCAGAGACTGGAATATCTCTAGACGAGGTTGATGTAGAATACATATAACAGTAATACCAAGTCTGCATAAAGCTTTTAGCAAGCCAATGATAGTCAAGGCGGATGAGGCGTCTAGTCCAGATGTAGGTTCATCGAGTGCGAGGGCTAAAGGGGCCGATTCGATTCCAATACTTACACGCTTTCGCTGAGCCCCTGATATTACCGGTTTGGCTGCATCACCCAAAAGGTTATTTTGAAAGTGGCTTAGTCCGAGACAAGATAGGAGATCATTAGATTGTCTTTCAGTTTTATATTCTGTCCATGCTCGAGGTAGGTATATCCTTGCAGAATGAAGAATGTTCTCCAGTAATATATACAGTACACATACTCAGTCATACTCCTAACATCACCATTGACATAAGCTTTCCCCGAGGTGTTTGTAAGATTCCCCATCAATAATCGGATTAAAGTCACTCGAGAATTCAGTCTTGAGAAACGGAATGCTCCAACAGCGAAAAACTCACGCTTCCCAGCTCCCGGCGGGCCCATCACGGCTAACATTGAGCCTGGTTCTACTTTTCCAGATACATCCTGCAATATTGACTTTCCGCTTTCCAAATGTAGTCCTAAAAAATAGAAGCCAATCCCAAAGCGTGAGGTACCTGTCCCAATACATCGTTTCAGGGATGCAATAAAATGCTGTATAGTCGCATGGTGGGGTTCGAAATCGGCGTTGGTATTTCTTGCCTCCATTTCATCAAGCTGCTCATACATAGTCTTCCCATCATCATCATCCCTAATTCTTCAGAGCTTGCAAGTGTCAAATTTTTCGCCTTGGTTTGCGATTACTTCTACAGAAAGACGATCCAAATATAACAATAAGAGTCAGCGAAATATCAATAACTATCACTAGAAGTATTCCAAGAAATAGAAATCGACGCGAATTTCTTGGATGGCATGAAGAGATCACATAGATTGGGTGGGGTTGAAAGATCCTAGAGGACAGTATATACCCGGAGGGCATAAAACTTGCTCATAATCCCAGCAGAGCAGTAGTATCTTGGCTTACATATCATCGGCACATAAGGACCTTGACTTTGCTGGCAAGTATTCCACAGTGTTTCCAGACGTATAATCTCGCATTCTGGCGATGGAGGACAGTACTGAGGTGGAATCCGATCCGTATTATTTGGACCTGTAAAATCAGAGAGAGTGGAATTTTGAAGTACACCGAGACTTACAAAAGACTCCAATATTGCAGGAACTCATGTTGCCCAAAGCTACAAGAGGAGCTCCGGCAAGACATGCATTACTTGGATCCAAGGAAGCCATATCGATTTTAGAAACGTATGTTTTATTTGGAGTTAAATTGAAAGCCATGCTAGACCAGGCTTAGTTCTGCAACTAAAACTCAATATCATTGCTCATTTAAAGTTGAGGAACGAACGAACGATAGTGACGAGCACATAGGTATATAGAGTTCGAACTAGATTGAGGAGAACAGGAGCGAATGCGGTAATCAGGCTCGTAGAACTCGGAATCTCGGGCTGAAAATCACGGATGAACGCCCTCCCCTTGCCGTAATATAATACAAAGCCCCATGTTGATGGCGTTAAAAGTATCGTCGTGACAGGCCTCGTCACCAGTGCTTCCATGTACTTGGCACAAAATGAGGTTCTTTAACAGCGTCCTGCCCGAGTATTGCGGAATTAGATTAATACTGTACATGTTGACTTAACATTGCAAAAGAAGTCCAAACTTATTGCGAAGCTGATCGAAACAAATGGCGGCTCCGCAAGAAAAACATATTCACGATATCAACGGAACTTGGTTACTTGTGAGTTGGCGAAGATTTCATTACTTGATTCGAAAAGTCGCGTGTTTGTGCTGACTAAGTATTCCTTGGCCTTTCCTCAGAACAAACAACTTTCGGACTCACTTGAACATGTTCTCCGACTTCAGAATGTAAAGTGGTTTATACGGCGCGCGATATCTTTTGCAGATGTAACGATACATGCAACTCAATCGCAAGACGAAGATGGACTCGTTACCATCACGATGGATAACGTTGCGAGCGTGGGACTTGTGGGTACGACCATGATAAGACGATTAGATTGGGATACGCGAGAACATAAAGATCACATGCGGGGCAACGTACGAGCACGAAGCAGATACATCCCTACCGCAGATGTAGAAGAAGGAGAGAAGTTCTTGAAATCGGGGTGGCTAGAGGAGACGTTTTCGGGCGACTGTATACAAGATAAACTTGAATCCTCGACTGGTTCTTGGACAAGTGTTGCAGTATTCCACCCCTTTTCCCTGCTTAATAATGGAAATCATGACTGATTTGACTTGTCACAGGTATGGGGATTTGAACAGATCAAAGGAGAGCGAAGATTAGCACGGCATATTCTTGTTCGAAAGGGATACGAGATTGCAATGGCTAGGCTGGTCTATGACTATATTGGCCCCTTACGATCCCAAATGAAGTAATTTCGATGTTGGATATAGCACCGATATTTTCACTGTACAGAAGTCTTGGGTAACTTTCCACGGTGTTCACGGCGTATGGTATCGAAAAGGGTACGAGAGATAAGGCACAGCCGGAACTTTGATCAAGGCTGGAATACGATATTAATATGCAAAATTTCAATAATTTACACTTTCACGACCGTATATCATGCTGTCAGACGACAGAGCAATCGCAAAATGTCTGATTCCCACGACCACCAAGAAGTGTCGTCTAATCTTACCAAAGTTTACTTAACGTTTCCCCTGTCCAATGCCATGGGATACCAGCCCCAGGCCAAGTTAAGCTTATGCATGCATGTCAGTGTACCATCGCGACCGACAGGATTCTACGCCACCAAGTAGAGGCTCTACATAAGCGAAATAACAGACCGGAATTGAGTAAAATTTTAACCCCTTATTTTAGTAGCCTGTATGGTACTCAATATCCACCGTTGACCTTCACAAAATTCAAGAAGAAAGCCCGCTCTTCAAACACTGAATCATAAGCTTTCCTAAATTCCTACCCATTACTGGAAGCAATTTTCATCGCTTACTGGCTATCCACTCACTCTTTAGAATATCGTACATCTCTCACTCGCCCAGCAATTTCTTGTATATGCAAATCAAACATCAAATTCCAGGGACGTTACAGCTTATAATACTACATACATTAAATCTATTGAAATTTTAGAATTGTATCATAATGGAACCGCGTGCTTTTATGAAAGAGAGCAAATTGGCAATAACGCGCCTCCGTAATCTATAAGGTTCACAGAAGATATAAAGAGTTTATACATACTTTATGAAAGAGACGAACTTCCGAATTTCAAACTTACATGGTTCTATCTATTAACAGGGACTATTATGATTTCCGCGTTTTTGGGATATCAATTCTAAATCAATCTCTCATATGTTGATTTGTGAACAAAGCAAGCAGGGAAGAAAATAAAAAACGACTGTTAATTTCGAGTAAATTTGGATGCCCTATTATTGATTTGATAAACTACAAGTCTATATATACGCTTTGCACTCGCGTGCCTGTTAATCTCTAGAGACGTTCATCAGAATACCTATAGAAGCTCCATCCACCTCCGAAGAAGGTTTTTGGATCCTTTTAATACCTAACCTTTCCACGCCTCATCTCTAAATACATCAAACGCCCTAATAAAACACACAAACTGCCTAAGAACTAACATTGCCACTCTCCAAATCTCCATACTTCTCAGAATACTCAATATGAGCCTTCATCCCCTTTCTAGTAACATGCGAACTCTGCGCCTTCAAAATCTCCATGATGGCCTTTCCGGGATCTTCATCATCCGCGTTTCTTGACACACCAGTTGTCTTCCTGGCTTGATTTCTGAAATAAATCCTCTTAGCCCACTTCCAGGACTCTATTCCCACAAAGAACAACAAAGATTCGACAAACACGACTCCCCACTCCCAACTAATACCCTCATGTTTAAATACCGTTCGGTTGATCACAGGGATATAAAGTGTAGGAAACACCGTTACGAATCCAGAAACGACAGCCCAGAACAACAATTTGTTTGCCCAGATATCGTGGATCCATTGAGTCAAGTACTTCTTACTTCCAGGTTGCATGCGGAAGAAGGATCTTCTCATATTGATCATTTCCCAAGCGAGAAAGAGTGAGAACCACGTTAGACAGACGAATGTGGTTGCTCGAGCTCGGAAAACAGTATCGCATTGCTCGGAATAACGATCATTGCATTCCGAACCAAGATCACCATTGCCCCAGCCAAAGAGAACGAGGGAGAAGGCGGAGAGACAAAGAGCTGCCATCCAGATACCGTAGACTAACATGTCGGCCATTACTTCTAAAGTGAATATACCGTTCTGAGGTGGTCGATTCATGATATCCGGCGCGGCGGCCTCGAAACCAAGACCCATATCTGGCATACCTAAATTCGAGTTTGTTAGTAAGCAATTCTTGATATAATATTGATGGGATCTTACCCGATGTGATCATAATAATCCATAGAATCTCTACAGGTGCCAGTGGAAACACTGAAATGCTGGTAGCATCCTTGAAAATGAGACCAATGAGGAGTGTGCAAGCTTGAGCAATGTTCTGCGCCAGCAAATGTAATATGAATTTTTGAATGTTGTCAAACATTCTTCTTCCTTCTTCGACAGCGTTAAGGATCGAAGCGAAATTGTCGTCCGTAAGGATGATATCTGACGCATCCTTAGCCACATCCGACCCTGCTTCACCCATTGCAATACCGACATCTGCTCTTTTCAAGGAAGGAGAATCGTTGACACCATCACCTGTCATGGCAGCAAATTTTCCTTTTCTGTGAAGAGCTTCGATCATCCTAACTTTCGTTTGTGGTGAGCACCGTGCGATCACTAGAGGTAGCATTGGGAGTGCATCAATTTCTCTATCGCTAAGCCTGTCGAAGTCACTTGCTTTCATGACCATCGCGTCCATAGCAGCTTGCCCTATTGTAGAAGCATCCTTGGGTAAGATACCAACTTGTCCTGCGATAGCACGAGCGGTTTCTGGATGGTCGCCAGTGAGCATGTGAACCTTGATACCAGCCTGGTGGCATTTTTGCACCGACTCCAAAGATTCTACGCGCGGAGGATCGTAAATTCCAATCAATCCATGGAATATTAGATCCTTCTCTACGTCTGCCCGTTCATGCTTAGCGTCGATCCCGGTATAATGCTCCCATGGTTTACCAGCGAAAGCTAACACGCGGAGACCATCGGCGGCAATGGCTTCCATGTTGTTGAGAATTTCTTCGCGCATCCCATCGTTCAATGTTACGAGCTCTTCGTCTCGCATTCTCATTTGTGAACATGATGAAAGAACCCTCTCGACTGCACCCTTTGTGAAAACCTGTGCGCTGTGGGATTTTTCACGTTTGAAGATGACCGACATTTTCTTAACATTGGAGTCGAAAGGGAATTCGGCAATTTGTTTCCATTGAGGCACATCTCCGGATGTCCATCGTTCCCTATTCCAATTAAATCTGGAGGCAAAGACTTGAATTGCGATCTCAGTTGGGTCACCTCTTGCTTTCCACTCATCATCACTCTTATGAACATGAGCAAGATTTGCCATTGAGGCGATATTGAGAAACGCTTGAAGATCGGCGTTGTCTTGTAGAAGATTTGAGAAGGAATCCGCTTTTTCTTCATCCCCTTCGTTGCGCGCTTGATGCGGAGACTTTTCGCTGTGAAACAACTCTCCAATTTCGGGATCGAACGCATAGCTCGTCTCACCAACCGAGTAAGTTCCCCTAGCGGGTAGCCATACTTTTTTCGCAATCATTTTGCCTTGGGTGAGGGTTCCAGTTTTATCAGAGCAAATATCTGCAGGAGTCAGCCATCGAACATTACCACGAGAAAGAAAGGAATCTTACCAGTAACGGCGCCTAGTGCTTCTAGAGCATTCATTTTGCGGACAACCACATGTCTATGGTGCATTGCATTGGCTCCTGCGGACATGGTGATAGTCAAGACTACTATCAACGAAGCCGGAATCATCGAAAGCCCCGTGGCTACAGCGTAAATGATGACTTCTTGACTTTTTCTCCAACTGTTCGCAGAAAGTACAAAAATTGCACAGAAAACGGCGACGATGAATAACCCACAGGCAAGTTGGGCAAGTTTCTTTTGCAAGGGAGTACCAACGTTTGTGCCAAGAAAATTACCAATGTAATCAAATATGGTAAGGAGCCCAGCCTGGGCATATCGGTGTGGCAAAGCTTTACCATCCTCATTACGCTTGACCTCTCGGACTTTACGTCTTTGCTGTCGAAGACTCACGGCAATTGATCCCACTTGTGATTTCATACCCACAGCAAATATAATACCGCGTGCTCGACCTTTAGTGACTGTAGTAGAACTGAAAGCGACATTCAGATGATCACCCGCACCAGCATTCTCAGGAAAAACCGCATTTGATTTTTTTTCAATGGGCAGAGACTCTCCAGTCAATATCATCTCATCGGTTTCGAAGTTCATACTTTCAACCAATCTAAATGTGATCTGTTAGAATATGTTAAGAATGAAAGGGTAGTTTTGAATAATTACCGCATATCTCCCGGAATTGTATCACCAGTTTTGACCTCAACCATATCGCCAATCGTAATCGTGACGGTAGGTACCACTCGGATCGTCCCATCTCTAACAGCATGTGCAGTAGGCGAACTCAAAGAACGTAATGAATCCATCGTCTTTTCCGCCTTGAATTCATTGTAAAACCCAATGACAATGTTGAGAAATATGACTGCCAAGACGACGCCGCCTTCAATATATGAGCCAATGCCGAAACTCACGGCCATGGCCAATATGAGGACCTAGAAACAAACTTGAGTCAGTAAAGGAAAATGAACTATATGGATACGAGTGAACAAACCAAGATCATTGCATTGCAGATTTGATGAATGAGAATCTTTACTGGTTGAACACCAGGTCCTTCATCGAGTTCATTCTTCCCGTACAGTTCGAGACGTTTCAATGCTTCAGCTTCGGTGAGTCCATCCTCAAGGTTTGCTTCCAATTCATGTGCAACCTGCAGGTACTCTAAAGCATGAGCTGGTTTAGACAAAGGCTTGTTTGACTGTCCTGAAACCTCTTCGACTGTATCACCTTTAGCCATGTCGTATTATATGCTGGAGTAAAGATAGGATGTGTCGAAAAGAATATGAGATCATACAGGGCGAAATTGACCTGAAGAATATAGAAAAGTTGTTGGGCGAATGTGGTAATATGTCTATTGAATATAAAAGCCTTCACGTTTGGGGAAATAGGTTCTTATATATAGTACAAATATATGACGATTGGCAAGGATACTAACCCATACTTATCTATAGAACACAATGACCAAGAGGCTAGATCTTGGTAACGCAAGGTTACTCTTCATGGCTTGTATAAGGTACCCCGCGATTGTTAATGAAATGCCATCATTGCAGTTGGAACATCCTTATCACATGGTACCAAACCAAGCAAAGAATAGCTTCATCACTAGAGAATCGATGGAATGATCGGTGTCTTGGTGCCAAGAAAAGGTAGAAGGGCCAAGATGGCAAGAGGAAAGAACAAGCCACAATTCCTTGCCATTAACTTGATAGACAATAGAAATTTCCAGAGAGTAGTTACTGAGAGTCTGCATTTGAACAAATTCTCGCAATGAACCGAGATTCAAAGTAACAATTCGAGTTGTTGACGACTTCTAAAATTCGAGGTTAAAATAAAGTTCAACGATCTGGTGGGCATCGCTTATTGCTGACTAATATCAACAAGCTAAGCGTACTAAAAACTGCCTAGACCGTGCTAAGATAGCACTATATTTTGGAGTTACTTGGCCTGGAACTGTAGTGCTTAAGGTCTGAAAGAAGTTGCCAATTGACGAGATATTAGCATTGCGGACCAATCAGGGGGTTCTGAAATACCACATGGTTTGCAGAATGACAAAATCATGACTCTCGACTCTCAAAAAGGCAACGCTTATCCCTCCTAATCAACGTCTAAATCATAACGTGATCGGACGCGTGATTTCCTAAAATGCACGGGCGTCGTTGCTCTATGCACTTGTATTCACTGACTTCTTCTCGTGCGTTATAGAGTCTAGATAATACCAGACAAGAGCGTCATCACCGCTTATTGGTCCTGCTAATACAAGCGTTGAGTTCCCATCGGACTTCTCCTCCTTTGTCGGACTTCCGCTCTCCGAATCTAGCATTTCACACCCCTTTCTCCATTCCGCTCTCTTCGCCAAGCTACCACACCATCTTCATCTCTACCATAACCCCCAATTTATCATCATATACTCGCATCACATTCGATCAATAAGTATCCTCAACCTCTTACCATTTCTACAGCTATCATCCCAATATCTCAGAAGAAAGTTTCAGGATCTATATCCTACACCTTTAACATCCCAATCACTATCAAATCTTCGACCGAGATCCATTATAGAGAGAGGACTGTCTACCATATTCCCTGCCCAGTAGTCTTATACCTCCCAACAATAAAATCCAAAACCTCTGTACAAAAACACATTCTCAAAAGACCACTCTCATACATCAACAACAATTCCCCTATTCACAAAAGTTAACATCCCAACTGCAGTAATCATGATCAATGATTCTTTTTCCCCAATACCAATATCCCATATCCCATATCCCGCCATGAGTGTCTCACATGATCATTATCAACTTAACTCCCCTCACACTATCATCAAGCTTCACTCGCCTCCATCAATGGTAAATGCCATCCAAACAACCACCCACCACAGATTTCCCAAAAACTTCAACATTGTACCTTCCCTATCCACCGGCCCAATCCACATAACTCGTCGAATTCACTCCAATTCATTGGAAATTCAACCGTCTAATAAGTGTAATTCGATTTCAGCCCCCCCTCTCTCCCTCTCTCCCTCTCTCCTCTTTCTTCCAACATCCGCATAATTATCTTTTGAACGAGGAACTTCCTCGGGTTTTACCTAGTATCACAACAATCAGTTTCCCAAGCTACTACCTACCGTAACGAAGCTCCAACCAACTTCCTATCACAAATCAATTATTCACATCAAGTAGTCAGACATTCATAGTTCGCAATTGAAATATTCATAACCATCAATTCGTGTCCGTCCATCCTTCCTATCCACCCATTCCTTTCGTCCATTATTATCCTTCCTATCTATATACATACACTAATGCTTCACTACTTATTTCCTCCCTGTTATTTATCTCTTCACCCTCAATCCTTTCCCAGGCCCCTTTCCCCCTGTCCAGCATCCCCACATCCAACTCTCTAACCAATATTCCCTCCCCCTATTTTCATCCTTTGAGCAATTTCCAATCAGAAATTTTGAAAGCCAGGCTAAAACCAGAACCACCCAATTCAACGAAAACGAAAAGACTTTTGTGTTTCTTCGCTTTTCCGCCCATGATGCATACCAGCAGGAAAAGAAGACGCCCAGGTATCAACTATGTGATACCATCATTTATGTAAAAAGTTGTAGCAAGAAGGTTATTTTGTATATAGAAAAAAGTTACACAAAGAAGAGAAGCAAGGTATTTATCCATGTAAACCACATGTTCTTTCCTTGATCATCTTTCTTCTCTCTTTATCTTTCACTATTGATATTATTAGTATAAGCTCAATTTGTAGTAGGATAAGTGGGCAGCTGGGATAAAATAAGGAGTACAAACCTGGATCGTAGACCAAGAAGTCATGTAGAGCATTTCCGGCTGGTACCATTGGTAAGACAGGTACCTTTCTATCGGTGACGACCTCCAAAAGTGCTGGTCCATCGCTTTCGATCAACCATTTCAAAGAATCTCTTACGTCGTCTGGCTTAACACATCTTCTGTGTTGTACACCCATTGCATCTGACAATTTCATGAAATCTGGGTTGGTGCTGTGAGTATGGGCATATCTGTCCTGGTAGAAAATGTTTTGCCATTGAGTAACCATTCCTTGTTCTTCGTTGTTGAGGACAATGACCTTGACACCGATGTTGAATTGCGCTGCAGTGGAGAGCTCAGTGAGTGTCATGTTGAACGATGCATCTCCATCAATATCGATGACAAGGGCATCAGGTTTGGCAACCTTTGCACCGATAGCTGCTGGAAGACCATAACCCATAGTACCAAGACCACCAGAAGTGATCATAGTTCTTGGGTATCTCCATCTGAAATGTTGTGCAGTCCACATTTGATGTTGACCCACACCTGTAGCGATGATTGTCTCTTGTTTTCTATCAGCCGTCAAGTTTGAGAGTTCCTCAATCAAAGTTTGTGGCTTAATAAGACCATCTTGCTCGGCCTTTTCATAGTGAGAAAGAGGGAACTTCTCCTTCCAGAATCTAATTTGGTCGAACCATTCTTTGCGTTCATCCATAGTCTTTTTCTCGACGGCTGGAAGAAGTTGAGCAAGATTGGTAACAACATCACCTTCAACAGCCTCAGTAGCCTGAACAACCTTGTTGATGTTCTTTGGCATAATTTCGAAATGAACAATGCCACCACGACCTTCAGCTGCTGCTGCCTTTGCTGCTGGCGCAAACTTTGGAATGCTTCCAGTTACACGATCATCAAAACGTGCTCCAAGCGCAATAATGAGATCGGCTTCTTGCATAGAAAGATTGGCATATGCAGAACCGTGCATACCAAGCATATGTAAAGACTTCTCATCAAGCTCGTCGAATCCACCAAGACCTTGAAGAGTTGTTGTGACAGGGATAGATGCCTTTTCAGCAAGCTCCTTGAGCAATTTAGGACCCTCTGGAGTAGAGATGACACCTTGACCAGCGTAAATAATTGGCTTCTTGGCGATGTTGATCAATTTTGCAACTCGTTCAATTGAGCCTTGAAGTTGTTTCTTTTGTATAGCCTGGGCTGCTCTCGAGGCTTGACTGGGTAAAGATGGCATGATGTGGTGGCTAGGGATGGCCTTTCGTAAAATACCAGCTGTAACATCCTTTGGTAAATCTACCAAAACTGGTCCAGGTCTTCCAGAAGTGGCGATTTCAAAAGCCTCCTTGATTCTTCTTGGAAGCTCGGCAATATTCTTGACCATAACGTTCCATTTCGTGCAAGCTCTTGAGATACCAACGATATCGGCCTCTTGGAAAGCATCACTTCCAATAGCAGTTGTAACGACTTGTCCAGTGAAAACAACCATGGGTGTTCCATCAGATAAAGCGTCCTGCATTGGAGTAATAACGTTGGTAGCACCAGGTCCAGATGTAACGAGAACAACACCAGGTTTACCACAAGCTCTAGCATATCCTTCTGCCATGTGTCCGGCACCTTGTTCATGTTTTGGTAAAATAAATTCGAAATGTTTTGAGTTGTAGATCGCATCGAATACTGGTAAAATAGCTCCTCCTGCATAACCGACTACCTCCTATTAGCTCGGATTCTTGAGAAGGTAGAGTACAAAACTCACAGATATGTTTGACATCTTGTCGTAACATCATCTCATGGAAAATCTCTCCACCAGTCATGCCAATAAATCTATTCCAGAATTAGGACCTTCTTGTGCTACCTTGCGAAATATTGGGTATAACATACGACTCATCCATCTCCGAATATTTTGGTGCCTGCCCCGACAATTCCTTTCTCGAATCACTTTTCGAAGGTGTGGCATTAAATGCTGGACTTGGACTTTCTCTGGCTTGACTATTTTCACATGTCAGCCCGCTGTCTTCCATCCCATTGTAACTCACCCCCAATTTCTGGATTGAGGGTGAAACTCGAACCTGCAGGAAATCTCTGTAGATGTAAATCAAAGAAGAAAGTCCTACCTAGCAGTTTGAGGAGAAGCGGTAGCTTGCGCCCTCGTACCTTTCTTCTCAACCATAATACGGCCCGCCGACTTCACAAGGTTCGACAATCCCCTTGCACCAGCAACGTCCATCCATTTTGCATTGTTACCAATTGTGCGAATAGCACGCCTGGCGGGTATTGAACGAAGCATCTTGACTTCTGCTCAATTTCAAAGTGGAGTTCCTGTAGATATGATATGTTCCGATACCGAACCTCAAGAGGCAAAGGAATCAAGAGAAGCAAATAAAGTGATTACAATGGCTCAACTAAATCCGGAAGAAGAAATTGAGTGTTTCTCAATTGAATCTTGCTCAGAGAAAGAGAGGTAATTGTTGTAAAGACTCTATGAAAAATAGGGTTTCGTAGGAAAGTTGATAAAATATGACTTGGGAGTTGTGATTCATACCCTCCGATAATATTTATTTTGAACCCTCAGTCCGCCCTTTTCCTGATTTTCTAGCGGTATCGGGGGGATAATGTGGGGTAGTAAGTGGAAAAGTTCTTTTAGCCTTTCTTTCAATTTAATTGGTTGGGGAAGTGAAGAATGCATAAACTATGCATAGAGGTGCATAAAGGTTTACTCCAATCAACAATCATCTTTTACTGTTTTATGATCTTTTATGAATTTTTATGTTCCCCACCATGTTCTAGATTGGTTGGATAAATCCAAGGGATCGGGGTCAAAATACTTCTCACAATGAAAACCTTCATATATTTGCCAACAGTGAGTATTTTTCCAACCATTCTTGCTTTAACTCAACAGAAGTGACAAATAATGGAATGTGTGAATTGATGTTTGGAGACCGCATTTACCCTCACCAATTGTATACCACAAAAATCAATAAAGTTACAAGACCTAAATCACAATTTAAAATCCCCATTAACTTTCTCCCATCCTCTCACTGCTCCCTCATTCTCACCAATATCCACCATCTCAGCAACCTTCTCCGCCAACGCAATTTTCAATGTCCTTGATCTCTCTGTACACAATTCATAGATAGTACTCAAATTGAATGTTAAAGCGTGGAAAGAATTGTCTTCTGCAATTAGTGATTCGAGAATATTTCTTGCCTGTTGATTGGGTGAGTATGATGCAGTAGGAAACAGATATTGAGGAAGAAATAATACACACCTCATCACCACGACCCAAGTACAGCAATGTGACACCGAGGTTCTGCCTCCACATAGCTTTCTCTCCTTTTCCAGCCGCGGTTTGCTCGTTCGCAATAAGCTCTCCCCAAATTACAGCAGCTTCCTCATATCTCCCTTCAGCAACAAATGCAAGGGCTCGGATTGTTCCATCTATCTCTCTCGTCTTGAATTCCTCTCCATTGGCTTTCTTCAGACACTCTCTTGCAGCATCAATGTCCCCCAGACACAACCACAGTAATGCTTTCTTAGCTCGCAATTCCTCGTCTCCCTTTTCCTTGACCTTTAAAGTCTTCAAATGCATCCCTGCTCCCACTAAATCTTCCATCTCGATCAACGCACTTGCGACTCTGATGCCCAAATCCGCCAACCTCCCTTCCCATAACTCGATCTCGTCATCTAGATCATCACCACTTGCCTTTCGTTTCTTCAATTTCGTCAACGTACTTCTAGCATCTCTGGCTAAATCATAATATCCCATAACACCTCTTCTCGCGTCCCCCAATCCCATGCCCTGCAATCGAACTGCCAGAACTCTCAGCTCCCATCCTACCATATGAGTATCTGTCTCATCATTCCGATAGTAAGCAGCATTAAGATCCTCGAGAGCTTTGACTTCTTGAGCCGCGAGCTGTGTCTGGTTACAGAGCGTAAGACATGCAAGACGAATGTAGAAAAGTTTGAAAATCTCATCATGTGATGAGGGTCCAGGATTGGATGTCAATAGCGTGGCACTCAGAATAGCCGCAGCTCGAAAATATCCCGCCGCCAGAAGCGAGGAAAGAGTATTGGCATCAGGATTAGGTGGGAGAGATGAAGCTGGGGAGGAACGAAATGGTGGTGGGATTTCAAGAACGGGTAGAGGATGATAAATTTCTGGACGAAGAAGATAGGTGAAGTCTTTTTGAAGTGATGAGACCGTCGATTGAAACGATGTGTTTTGTGATGGCGAGAGCGATGTGGGAGCTGTCATGAAAGTGTTGGACGATAGATTCGAACCGGGACCTGGTGATGGAAGCCTAGGTGTTCGACTTCTTTGCGCCGGGCCGCCTGGCGAAAGTGTTCGGGTTTGTGTGGCATTAATGTAATTTGTAGGCGATAAAGGACTGTTCAGAGGTGAACTATATAATTTTAGCACTGGTGATCCTATACTTGGAAATGACACGCACTCGTCGATATCTAACGGACCTCTCGTCGGCCGTCTGGGTAAAGCTGTTATGCGATTAGTCAAGTGCTGCTTGCTTCGATCCATGATTTCAATTCCTTTTTGTGGATATAAATCAAGTATTGACGGCGTTTAGTTGAAGTCACAGATAACCTTTATTAAACATGGCACATTTCATGGAGAGCCACGTGCCAAGGAGCCTCTACCGTATTCATGAAAGTCACGCACTCGCGTGAAATTCCAAGGAAAGAAGAATAGAGACAGAATTCTCCAATTGCCTTTGAAATTTCTGGTAACAACAACTGCATTCCATCTGGACTCATGACTGTACGCCTAGGAAGGTCTTATGGTGGTGGAGGGGGTTGCTACAAACTCTGGCCCGTTGCAATAAGACAAAGAAATCTCTTACCTCTCCCGGAGGAAGCTTGCCTGATATGTTTGTTCCCCCCTGACCTCTTCGATGAAGTGCTTTCCATTTTTGATGTGTCGTGATGAATTCAGATACGGGGGACGATGGGCGAATCAATCAATGTTCCAGATTTTATGCATTTCAATTTGGTAGCGAGTTATGCAAATTTACATAATTATATATGCAATCCAAGTCTCGATGACTTTTTAATGAATGAAATAAATTGTACACCTCATATTCCTCAACATCTGGAGTTCAAAACTACCAATCAATTTCGATATTTAAGGTCAAATCTGAAATTCAAAAAGATGTTGGATATTTAATTTCAAATTTGAAAAACGAAATGATTCTTTGGGATTATAGATGCTTCTGTGATATCATTCTTTTGTGAGCAATTTTATCCACTACATGATGGCTATCGACATTAGAATCTATAATGGAAACGAATTGCTTTCTATGAAGGGTATTAATACTGCAAAGATTTTATCATCTCTAATCACAGACTGTTATCTAAGCAACTTTCCCATCTTCAGCAACAAATACCGCACTTCCACTACCAGGTTTGCTAACCACGATTGCCGCCTCCCTCTGCTCTTTTGACAAGTCCTTCTTCGAATAATATTCCCTTTCCCAAGCCTCTTTAACGGCGTCAACCTTGTTCGCTGGTACCAAATGTACACTGCATCCACCCCACCCAGCACCAGTTAATCTACTTCCATAGCTACCCGCTTTCTTTGCTATTTCACAAAGTTCGTCTAGCTCAGGACAGCTACAATCGAAGTCTACTCTGCAGCTGGTTTGGGTTTCGTTCATTAGGTCACCAAGCTTTCGATTGAAAGTTTCGGTGGAATCACCACCATCGGCATTCAGATAGAATTCGGGATGTTCGAGGACTTTCATGAACTTTTGAACTCGAAGGGCTTCGGTAAAAACGTGGAGGGTCCTTTGTCGAAGCTTGAAGTGCTCGGCGCGGACAGGGAAAGTGGAAGTGAAGCGCTCGTTCAACTCAGGGACTGTCATGTTTATGACGGAAGCAATCTCTTCTCTAGTATAACCCTCTTCCTTTGTGAATGTTTTCTTTGTGATTTCAATCAATTCCGAAAGTTGTTCTTCGAGTGGTGCAGTAGAATCTCCAAGATATTTATTATGGAATCCGAGGAGCGAGACACCTAATGGCCCGGAGTCGGAATGAAGAGGGTCTTTAGATTTGTTGATAGCTGCGTGAAGATAGGCGGCGGCAAGACTGCACTCTACAACTCTCAAGTTGTAGCATACTGGACCAGTAACATGTTTATCTGCTGCAACAAATGATTGTGCGATGACGAATGTGAGCTCGGGGTTTGTTTTTGGGAAGTGAACGGGCTTTGCAGTCAAGGTTGGATTGAAAGAGACGTATAATGCTGAGCCACGAATTGAGAAGACCGATGCAGATTGATCCATCCCGCCCGAGTTGACACCGACTGCTCTTTCACTAACAATTGCCAATTCTGTGAGTTGCGTCTTATCAACAGATTGCTCACCATTAGCAAACAAAACTGCAAGAGCAGATGCTGTAGTGAAAGCAGCAGAACTACTCAATCCACCACCAGCAGGTACGGTTCCATCCATCAAAACTTCCATACTCTTGGGTCTGAAGCCGTCTCCATGTTTCTTTCTCAATATCTCCAAAGCACCCCGGAGACCAGACTTCAAATAATTTGTCCACTCGTGTACCTTGGAATCAATCTCCACTGCATCGAACGGTATATCAAATTCATGTGGTGGAAACTTATCGGCTTGTACATTCGAAACTCGCACCTTGAATGTTGTACTAGTCGAAGCGGATTCGTCGATCTTGGTGGAAACTGCGAGTAAGGCATCTGCTGTTATGGCCATAGGCAGGACAGAGTACAAGGAGTAATCGATATGCTCGCCGATAATGTTGACACGTCCCGGAGAACGCGAAACGAACTGCGCATTGTGTCCATAATTGCTCTTGAATTGCTTTAGGAGATTATCCCATCTTTGGGTTTGTGCAGTCAAGGCATCTTCGGTGTAGATGTCTTTGAGAGACTTTGCGACAGGTACGATGCCAGCCATTATGAATCAGAATTATCGAGGAGTAGGGAGGGGTTTTTGTGCAGGTAGGATAGCTGTCGGTACTAATGTACTATGTACTGGTAGGCAGTAGGTAAATCTGCAAGGTCAAAGATAAAATGCTCAAAGAGGAAAGAATCGTCACAAACCGTCTTGTCGGGTCATGGAGGGGCACGAGATGACAAGTTCATAACATTCATTGCCAAGTACTCGTACCTACAGAGTAGTAGTAGTGCCATTTAGGGCAATACCTAGGTACAAGGGAAAGGACCCCGCCAAATTCCCCGCTATGCCCCGAGAACTTCTCCAGATTATTGGTGCGCCTCGATCCGCTGTCCACTATTCATTTACACACGGAAAAAGTTACCAGATGTACCAGATATCAATCGTATAAAGTGAATGAAAGCAAACTTTATTATGGGGGACATGATTCTGAATGAATTATTTATTAACCCTATTTCAAGCTGCACATTCGGCTGAAGCTGATGAGGACAGTTTGATAGTTGATTGTATTGACACTGTTGACGCTGTTGAAACTGTTGAGTGAGTGAAGAAATATTCATCATATTGATGCTGGGTATTTACTTGTACGGTGACCAATGTAGTCTGATATGGCCAATCATATCATATGTAACTTACCTGTCACGTGCCTGTTTACTAGTACTCTGTTCTGTATGTATGTATCTCTCCAGGTGGCTTATTAGCCATGTTATATTATATCAAACAATATATATTATAATAAATCTCCCCATTTCATCTCCTTCATTAAATCCATTAATTAAATGCCCTCAATCCCCCCTATCCCATCTTTCCCTCCTCTCCTCAAAATTTCAATCACCCCACCAACCCCCACCACTCCATCCAAGATTCCCTAGACAATCCCAACTCTCCAAACCTTCTTTACCAACATTTTCAATATTTCCGCATTCTCGTGATCTGAAAGAAAAAAGAAAAAGAAAAGAAAAAGAAAGGCTAACTAACATAAAGCAATCCAAGACTCTCCGATTAATTGAACTTGTAACCTATTTATATGTTTTTATAAAAGCATTGATTTGAATATATATATATATATCTTTGGACATTGAAGACATATATGCTCTGTAGTCATCAAATCTGAGGTCAGGTATAGTATTCGAATCTTAAATGTTCCACTGCTTGCTTCCCAAGTCATCAGTCCAGACCACCAACCACCACCAAAATAGCAATTGCCGCAACCACCCTTTCAACCAAGATGAAAGATCCTCGCAGGAGCGGATAACTTCGGCATTTATAGATGTGCAACAAAACACGCAAATATGATTTAGTTTGGACCTAAAGGTGGCTTTGTAGCGAACGGCTAATTTTGGGGATCGACTGATTAGTTGACAAGTAGTTGAAGGAATAGGAGATTCTTTCTCGGAAGGGAAACTCAAACGCAGTAATTAATATAATTACATTTACGAGTAGATCTATTTCTATTTTCGTGAACAGTCATATATCTGAATTGTGCTTTAGTTTCCGCGCCCTCTTTTCTAGATATCCAAAAAGATATTCAAAACTCCTTCTTAATCTGTTATGTTCATGATCGCGGGGTACTATCTACATACACATTATGATATCCTAAATCATCGTTCGCATGACATCCATTTTTCCTTGCAGAATTCAACCACAATTAACCTATCATCCCAAAAGCCTATTGACGCCTATCCTATGCCAGATCATCGGGGGTATATGTTGCGTAGTAAAGAGAAGCCCTGACTCCTCTTGCTCTCCGCCAAATCAATGTCTGATTTCATTTGATCCTGCACTGTAGGTCTTTCTCGCCTGTTTCCAATTCAGAATCAAAACTTCATCTCCCCCTCCTTTGAGTCCCTTCCTCAGGTACACCTGGCGAACCACATGTCCATCGACCAGAAAGCTATCCATAAATCTCCAGCTAATTTTCTGCGCCTCACTCAATTTTGGTCGTGTTGAAGACAGACTATGCTCAACATCGAGATTCTTGTCATCCCAAGTCACTTCTGTTCTTCTCAAATCGACACTTCCATCAATGACTGTCGAATTATTTAAATCGCTCTTCGCGCCTCGCTCTAAAGATCCCTCGGGATACTTTGCAATGCTGAACCCATTGGTAAGGACAATATCATTTTCAAATTGCCAACGTTGTAGAAAGCATTCCTCACACACGTCTGATACCAAATGCATCTTATCCATGTCATAGGGATACTTGGTCGCTGATCCTGCTTTCCAATGATGTAAAGATAATACCTTTCTTCCATTCTCATAAAATCCAGAATGATCTCCCATGAAATCAATTTGCGAAAGTCCAGCTACTATCTTAAGTTGGGCTTTGGAATGTTGATATATACAGTCCATCACCAGTGTATCCCCAGAAGTAAATCGCATGTTGTTTTTGCACTCATCGTTGTTGTCATGGATAATTTTAGCCAGTGGCGTGGAAAGAAAGACGCCAGCCCCTCCGAATGCCATTAGTCCGTACATTCTCACAGCTCCCCAATTCTCGGATAATCCGCCGATGTATTGAGGCTGCGTATGGTCGTGAAAAGCAAGCTCGTCGAGCAGCCCACGCAACGAAGGGAAGAATGTGTCGTCGTCCATAAGGACAATCCATTTTGTTTTCTTATTGCGAGCCTTATACATTAGATCTACCAGGGAGAAATATCGTTGATTGAAGAAGTCCTCTTTCTTGATGGGTGGCATTATTGTGATGTCCATGCCTGCTTTGCGATATTCTTTCTGAAGTCGAGCCATTTCGGATTTTGATGCCAATTTTTCTTCACTTTCCTTGACTATTGCGATTAGACGAGCTCCGCTGTTGGGCAGCCATCGTGCTAGATGCGGTTTTGTATCTCGAAGACGTTTTATCGTGGTCTGGAGACCGAATATCATGTGCGAAGCGTCGACTTCATGAGTTGGAGGATAAGGAACTTCAAGAGTAAGTGCGGAGCAGTGATCGATGGTTCTATCAATAGAAAGCTCTGCACGCTCGAGGATAACAGAGATATCGAACAAGGACGCGTTTATCACGGTGACTGATGGTCTTTCTCCATGATTAGGTGTTGCGATTATATCTCGCTGGGCAACTTTCAAAGGGTATGATAAGTTGTATTTTCCCAGCCACTCAAAGTTTTCTGTCACATTACAATCATACGGCAATTCAATTTTGGCCGAATCATTCATCCAATCCTCTTCAGCCCATTCGTATCCCACCCCAGATCCAAGTACTGCTGGTGTTCCAAAATATGATGTCACATTAAGTGTACCATGGCGGGCAAATAATATTGTTGCGGGAACAATTATCGAAGACACAGCCAAAAGAATAGCCAAAACGAAACTCTTTCTGGATTTCATGGCTCGATTGCCTCAAAATATTTGAAAGGAGAGCAACGAAAAGACACAAACCGAAGGAGGAAAACACAATACAAAAGAAAAGGTCGGCCAAAAATCAATGAGTATGAAGTAAGAGCTAGATAGAAGCTAAATCTCCACTAAGTCGATAGTACATTGACTTGCACCTTATCAATCAACATATTTGGGTGAGATAAGAAAGAAAGCACCTCGAGGGGTATGGTCTGCTTTCCGACATTTCTAAACAAGAGAAAATCCAAGAACTTTTAAATTGATCCCCTCCCCTTTTGAGAGAATCAGTGATGTCACAAGTTTTTCTGACTTGTTCCCAAACAGCTGGCAACAGTATCATTTGCGCCATGACACTGGAAGAAATGCTACGGGTTAACGGCTATGAGGCACAGTAGCACTACAGCGCATAAACATGACGGAACGGTTTTGATATCAACAAATCATGGTATTCACTTGAAAATTTCTCGATTCGAGGTGACCCTGCCCTTGTTCTCATTTTTCGTTAACTAGTGATATTACCAAATTCACATACATACATACCAGAGAGTCCGTTGCTGGTTTGCGTGGATTCAACGATCCACTGTGAAATCTCGAAATACCTGATAACCCAATAAACAGGCTTGAGCTTCTTCCCTGTTACTTCATGAACCATCATGCATAGAAATAATAATACAGAAGACTTAACCAATGTCATATGGGTGGCCCTGAGAATCTGATGTAAGAAGACTGAAAAAAAGAAAGATGGTAGTCAAGAGGGACGTGAAGTTGAATACGAGATATATATATCCAGATTTACTCTCGTATAGAAGAAGCAAGAGAGTGATAAGGCTGAGAATATACTGTGGCTGATGAAAATCAATGTGTGGCGTCATCAACAAACCGAGGCAGCATCTTCATGCAACAAGAAGGCTACCTACCTTCCCTCAATATCACAAAAACTTCTCTCCTCAAAATTAACACTTATGCTCAGCATGCTCTGAAACCCCTCCGTTCATCCCTTGTCCTAGCAATGCTATAATACCCGTCTATTTTCCTCACTTACAGCGATCAGTAACCATTCCCGAATATCAACGATGGAATCAGCATACTCAAATCAGGGTCCTCAAAAATTGCAAGAAAGAATTGACCCAGACCGTCCTGAGCAATCGAGTCAGGGATATTTGGCAGATCCAATGACCACCAGCAATTCTCCTGAAACTCCGGTGCCTATACTCAAGGAATCCAACGAAGCTCATATTCTAAATCAACCTCAATTCAATAACTCTACCTCGTCCGATGATGCACAAGAGGTTATAGTACCATCTTCGCAGAGGGAAATACAGACATGTTGGATATGCCAAATGGATGATACTGACGACGGGCCCCAAACATCACCGTGGCGATCCCCGTGTCCTTGTTCTTTGCGAGCACACGAATCATGTTTAATGGAATGGATTGCGGTATCTGCAGACAAGGAAATGGCACCCAAAATTGTCTGCCCAGTCTGCAAGTATCAATTCAAGATAGATCAACCTAAAGATTATCTTGTCTTGATGGTTGACAAAATCCGACGTATGGCGGAGACCATGATGCTTCCCACGGCTGTCGGTGCATTATTTGGTTGCTTTTATTCTGGATCTCTTTTGTTTGGCGCCAACAGCCTGGCGCTGGTATTTGGGGCGGATGAAGCCCGAGGGATGATTTTAGAGCATTATGACGACTTCATAGATCGTCCTATCCTTGGTGGTAGCATACACCTACCCATCAGACAAATCTTAACCAAATATTGTTTTCCATTTCTCGGAGGCGGATTCATGACTGTACCAAGCTGGAGGGCAACAATAGGGCTGCCATTGATTGCGCCAACCCTCTACTTATCACGGACAAGAATTGCAGATTCGGTTTTCAGTATAGTACCTGTCACTGTAGGTTTAGCAGTCCTAGTTGCACCTACCTGATGGGCAAAATATGATTGAAGTCTCCATTTATTAACATGGCTTTAGTATTTCCTCTTTAGCCCCGACAGCAAAAGCATCACATCCTGGCCCCCATCCCCCGGTCGCGCGTTCGTACTTGTTCCCTATGTCAGATTAGCATACAATACCCTTTACCGTCATATGTTTTCCGACTTAGAAAAGAAATGGGATTTTGCTGTCAAGCGTAAGCCACGAGAAGGCGAAACTGCAGAACAGATCGCTGCAGAACAACGCAGAGGAAGAGAAGCTGATGGATTTTTCGCATTGGAAATGGAAATGGAAATTATTGATGAAGTGATGGATGAAGACGGAAATTTGGTTCCCCGAGATGGCGCAGCTTTGCATGATCGCAATCAGAATCAGAATCAACATGGCAATCAAGGTGACCGACAAGGCGAAAACGGCAATCAAAACAATATGGGGGTCCATCGAAATTTCAGCACACACAGCCTGTCATTCCAGTTTATGGGTGCAGTGTTGTTCCCTGCAATATCGAGCATAATGGGCGATGCACTTAAATACGCATTGCCATCTATATGGGTGAGGGCGAGATGGGGAGGAAAGCCAGGATTATTACAACAAAAATGGGCCAGAAGTCTAGTGGGAGGATGTCTATTCGTAGTTCTGAAAGACGTGGTCGTGCTGTATTGTAAGTGGAAGAAAGCGAGAAATTTCGGGAAGAAGAAAGTTCTAGAATTTGGAGGCAAAGGAAAGGAAAAGGCTGCGTGAAAACTAGGGGAAAGGAATGTATGGATATAGTGTTGATTGAGCATGCTGGGAAATGGATTTCAGTCGAGGATGGAACATTGTGGCCAGGGAAAACTTATCTCCTCACAGAAGAACATATTGGGTAGTTCCAGGTGTAATTTTATGACCGTAGGACATAGGTCCAACGGATGGTAATGGTTAAATACAAAATACAAATAGAAACATTATCCAATCTATATCATATACCCATGCCATCGAGACCGACGTATCCTCAACCATTAGGAAAGTTAGCTATCAAGCGAGTACTCTATGGAGGGAGTGCTTTTAATTTAAGACGATTACTCGCTCAAGTAATACAACTATCCTCGTAATTCATAGCATTCCATAAGTAGGGGTCCTCAATTCCCGATTTCCCCACCCCCATGCCTAACGCATCTCAACATCCATCCATCACCTCATGCGCCTCAAGTAACCGAAGATAGACACCTAGAACCCATCAACAAACACTCCACAACATCACCAATATCCAAAAGCAATAGTTAGAAGAATAGACATACCAGCAACATTCCATCTCAAATCCGCCTCCTCAAATCCCTTCCTCACAAGAACCACAATATCGTTGGAAGATGGGTCTTTGGATCTTATTTGCTCAACGCCCATAGGGATATGCTATTGGGATCGTGTCCTAGGAGAGACTCGGGAGTGGATATGTTTGCGATGATCGGTTGGCTTATGCGTTGGAAGAGTTGGGCTTTACGTTCATTGCGGTGGTGATCTAGAGTGGATGGTGGGTTTGATGGGTGCGGAGAAACAGATGATGTGTGCAGGGCTAGTAGGGTACTGAGGGAAGGTTTAGTTGGGGGGGGGGGGTTATGGCGGGAGCAGAGGAGCAGGAAAGGAAAATAAAGCTATAGAAAATACCTATAAATGAATGCAATACGATCGCAATCCGGATCTTCCACTTTTACCGAGGCCTCAAGCATAGAGGATACAGTCCTATCTAATTGCATCCATAATTTATCGTCATGAGACGAATCACCGGAAACGTGTTTGAGCAATTGACCCAATAATCTAGCTGTTTGACATAGCAGGGCAAACTTACTCATATGAGTTGTTGTTGGCGAGGACACGGTGGAATAATTGGAAGAGCTGATGGTCTGATAGATAGAATTAGGCTATGATAGCTGGTGAATTTGTTTGGAAATAGACAACTTACACCTTGATTCCATGCTTCGTCATCGCATGGCAATGTGTCATGTCTAGGTCTGGGTCTGAGGTTGCAAAGGGTCTCCCTGGAGATCCTATACTTACGAAACTGTGATGACGGTTAGCTTTGACCACAAATGGTTTCGAAGGATATGTCTGGATTTGTGGATATTGACAACGAAGTCATCGCGGGGGAGAATCACTAACCGATCCAAAATTACAATTGCTCACCAAACTCTTCTTCTAAAACATCTGGATGTCAGTAATGATCTATCAAGAAAAGTACATGAAGCAAATCAAAGAGACGAGCGTGGACATAAAAAATGGATCTAGGTATAGATAAATTAAGATACCTAAGCAAAGTTGAACATTGAGGATCGGAGTGCAAAGCATGATGCATGAGCCGATGATACTAACCTCTCCTCCGCCTCCCACCATTGTAAGAATCCTCCTTACATTTAGCCCCTTATTACAATTTATCCCCAGAGGATATGCATACCGCGGACATGCTCCAATGGAAAGATACGCAGCGGGATAAATGCCATGGCCCATCTCATACAACGCGATCAGGATTCCCGCTTGGAGAATGGGAAGAGAAGGAACATTTGAGGTTTCTACATCAAGGAAATAATGCTTTGTGGTCTGATATAATGCAGTTTGAGGATTCCGTGGATTTTTGGGAGGCAATGTGGTGATTAGTTTGAGAGAGAGGAGAAGGAGAATGGTTTCTGGACGGTTAGGGATGGAGGTTTGAGGTGGTAGATGATAGCTGTAGGAACGAGGCTCGGAAATAAAAGACATCCATGTGTGATCGTGAGAGGAGAACTCAGTAGCAAAAAAGTGAATAGAAGTGATATCTCCTAGTAGATGAAGAATATGTGGTGGAATAGAACTACCAGGCTGGGGGGTATCAATTTGTCCTTGCTGCAAGATATATGGATCCAGAAACAACATTGCTGAGAAATTGATCGATTGAGCATCAAAAAGATCATGTTTCATTGGTATCTGAATATTATGCCATGGTTGGGTAGAGGGAAACCGAAGTGTAGATATAGAATTACGGGTCTGCTCTGGCGTGGAGTATTCGCAAACTAGATCTCTCCTGATACTGCTGTTAACCGCAATAAAGACACATCGGAAAAAAGAAGCATTGATTTACCTCATACAACCTGAACATTGTGGAAGTAATTTATCGCACTTCTTCTTCCGTAGCCTGCAGGAAATACATACTTGCTCCGACGTCAGGGGTTGGTCGGTGCTCGACCCATCACTGGGTGTTTGCATGGTGGGGAGGTTATTACTCCGAGGAAAACTGTTACACAGAAATTGATTAAGAGTACAAAGTGAGATTGAATGAAGGAAACAATGTTTCGATAACCCAAGGCGACGTGAAGGGGCATAAGATGTGGAGTAGTAGATGCGCCGCCATTGTTGATCCATAATTCTGGTGAACCAGCGGTCAATTGGCGGCGCACAAGCGCCCCTGAGAAGGCGCCGCCGCTCATGCACGCCGTCCTGCATCTTAGCGAACCCAATGAGCAAAAGCGAGATTCAGGGGTTCCATCTGAATTCCCCGTAAATGTAGCCGTGAAATTCACATACAAGTATAGAACTATCGAGCATTTGTTTTTTTCTCATCTCATCATCAGTGCCTTTCGTCTTCTACTACCAACCATGCTTTCAGGTCCTGCACAAATTTTTAGCATGAGCCGCTACGCCGAATCTCACATCAATCCCCAGGGTCCCGGAGACGCTCGGCCAACTGCGCTCCAGATTATCAAGGACAAATCTTTAATTGGAATCTTAGCTAGAAAAGTAATTGTCCTTACAGGCTCAACTTCCGGCATTGGTCTGCCACGGGTGCTACTTTACTCCTCACTGCCCGTGATATGAAGAAAGCCTAGACTGCTCTTGATGAAATTCTAGAGCCTGGCAGGGTTATGCTTGTAGAGATGGATAATACTTCTTTCGCTAACATTAGAAGTGCAGCAACTGTTATCCTCGAAAAATCGAAAGATCGGGTCAATATACTCATTAATAACGCTGGTGTTATGGGCGTCAAAGATTTCAAACTCACTGAAGACGGGCACGAAATCACCTTCGCTACCAACCATCTTAGTCATTTCCTCCTATTCCAGCTTCTCAAGCTAGCCTTACTCCTCAGCTCTAGTCCGGATTTTCATTCCCGCGTGGTGAATGTTTCTTCCGCCAGCCACCGAGTATGCGATCTTCCTGATAGCGATAATTATAACTTCCAAAAGGGAGGATATAATTACGGAGCTACATACGAAAATTCGAAACTTGCTAACATATACATGACCAACGAAATAGATCGTTGTTATGGCCAACGGGGACTACATGCAACAAGTCTTCACCCCGGTCCTATCGACACTAATATCAATAGGCACTTGGGCAGGGAATGGGTGGCTCAAGTGATGAGTAATGAGAAAGTTAGTAAGGTTCTGAAAAGTGCTGAGCAAGGAGCTGCAACAACTGTCATTGTGGCAGTTGGAAAAGATTGGGAGGGAAAGGGAGGAAAGTACTTGGAGAATTGTAGCGAGGCGGAACGGGGAAAGGATGACTACCAAATATTTGGAAACATATGAGTGAAGCAAAGTTATCATCCGGAAAACAAAGGGCAATTATGGAGAGACTCATTGAAGATTATCGAAGTCGAGGACGACATGTGAGGAGTGAAAGTGCGAGTTTACTGTAGCTTAGTCCAGGTTACATTAGACAAATAGATATCTTCGCCGAACATATCACTTCTAAGTAGCCATATAGTTTCACTTTCATATAATATTAAAATAAGAGCACAAAAGTATGCTGACAGATTGCCTCGAGTTGAGATGCTATGAAAGCAAGTGTAATTACATGCAGGGGTTTTAAGTAATTGGGTGAATCTTGTAAAAATTATTAGGACATTAAAGTTTTAGTAAAAACCAATTTAGAACAACACCTATGTTGGACAGATCGCCTTCAGAGATTGAACATTTGCTTTTTCCCATGTCATAATTCCTACCATCCCAATTGATCGTCTGGAATCATCTCGCACTCTATTACTTCACAACTGCGATTTCCCGAGGCAGCTGGAGGGGGGGCAACTGGAGCAAAAGAAGCTCCCATAGTTGCCTTTGCCGCCTCTGCTTTTCTTATACGTTGCATCTTCATAGCTTCCTTTGTCCTAGCCTTGAATTCGAACATCTCCTTTGACTTTGTCTCAAACACAGTCTCGATGAACTCTACGTTCTGCTCGGCGCTTTCGTTTAATAAGCAGGGAGCACGCTGAACTTTTGCTGAAAGAGGAAAGTAAGCTTTGACGGTAAAAGTCTTAGGGTTGTTCCTTCGCTCAGCTTCGGAGAGGGGAGGGTGGTCGTCTTTAACAAAGTGAGACATATATTGGATAGCTGTTTTGTCCAAACGCCTTTTCCCACTTTCTAGAGTTTTGGTTTCTGCTTTCAACCGAGTTCCAATGAGCTCGCTAGTTCCCGTCCTATCCGCTTCTGTGCCCTTATCCCTCACACTTTTTGGTTGGCTCTTCAGCCATAGGTACTGGGCATCCCCAATTGGGACCTTGCACTTGTTCTTGATGTTTTTAAGATGCCATCCTCCAGTCGTCTTTTTCATTGTAAAAGTTGGATTAAGAGTATCAGATCGATAAGGTTTAGGTACAAATGTAGCTTCATAGTTACGTTCAGCTGCGCCAGCGGGAGGTTGCGTCACTATATTCTTCTTAGCAGTAATCTTTTCAAAGTGATCGTCTCCTTACTGATAGTCTCCTCGGTTGATGTATTGTTAATTATGTCCTTGGTGGTTGGAGTTTCCCTGGGCAAGGTCTCCTCAGCCATAGTCTTATCATTGGTCGTCTTTTTCTCACACTCCGAGGTTAACTCTGTATTGTTTTGGCTGGCATTGGCGTCGATGGCTTTGGCTTTCGAGGATTGGACTGTATTTTTTCCTTTGCCCTTGTCTTTGGTTGTTGTTTCAATCTTCTTTCCTGCTGAACGGTTTGTTTGACGAGTCATTCTCGTTCCACTTGAGTTGACGGTGCCTGGAATGATATGCTTTTCGTCAACACTGCCATTGATTTGTTCGGCGTTCTTGGCCTCGTTATTTCTAGGGCGTTTCGCCGGGCGCGAGAGTGCAGCTTGCTGAGATTCATCATCGCCCATCTTTTGTTTCTTCGACTTGGTGTTTGAGATAGTGTTCTTTGCTGGGTGGAATGAGGCAGCCTGATGAGCATCATTTTGATCCACCTTTTTCTTGTGCTTGTGGAAATCATCATTTCTTGCATTCATTGATCGTGAACTAGCAGGAATACTCGAGCTTGCGGCTGCCGTAGACGCTTCGCAACATTGGTCCATGGCTGTAAAAACAGGATTGAAGTTAGAGCTGCTTTTAGCTTGGGTGGATGAATCGAGAGGCAGTACTTGTGTTGATGTGCGTATCTCTTGGGAGGTTGTGTAAAGTGTCGATTGAGATAAGGAATCGATAGACTCGTAGCCTCCTCTAGTAGGCCCTGCAGTTCGGAGAGGCCGGTTGTTTACACATGGAAAAGTGGTTGAGCACAATGGTGGCGATGACATCTTGGAATGCTGTGAGCTAGGGGGAGGTGGTGGCAGAGTTCGCAGGATATTGATATTCCTCTTGATTATTCGGAGCGGTTCTGCTCTTCGTGGCCGTTGTGTAGCAAAGGTGTGATTTGGTATCGTATCGGTAGAAACAAAGGGTAGAGGTGCTGTATTTGGCGATTGGATAAGGTGCAAAAATGCTTCTAATTAGATGTACAACCTCCAGATATATTATGGTTAACAAGTCGTTGACTCGTAAGGTCGTGTAATGTTGGTATAGATGGGGATAAGTTAGGTAGAAGATTTAGAGGATTGGTGAGTGCAGTGGAGTAGAAACGGTATTCCAAATTGATGGTGCCGTATGTAACAAAGTTGCGCAGATTTGTACCAAATGTGATCGAAGCCAGTTCCTCGCTTTCGCACTGGTGTATGATATGCTGCGAGAAAGATCTTGTGGATTTTCAAAAGAATACAGATTTGATGCTGTGAGAAATATTCCTGTGATTGTCGTTCTGCGGCGTAGGGAAATTTGGAAGACGGATTTTGGCATTTTGCAGTGTGCGCTACGCTAACAATGAGCCGGACATTACGTTAACCTCAAACAAGAAAGTTTAATGTTCTCCTTGGGGTTATTGGAAAAGATAGGCGAATCTCGGTAACAATCAATGATACTCACACTTTGGACAATATTAGGTTCTCATTGATCACACTTACTGGGAAGGGAGACTGGATGGGCTATGGTCACGAAGGAGCAGATCATGAGGTGAACAAGAAGCGAGTATTGAGGTGTTAATTTATAAAAAATGTATTGCGAAATTGTAATGTACTTACGATAAGGTGAAAGATTCTCTGGTAGAATTTCTATAGTGCCCCGACATGCGAAATTGGTGAAGACAAGCTGTAGAGGTACAATATGACGAACGAGTACAGTTATTGAAGGCACTCCGTTTATTACAAAATGTGGCGATTCTCTTCATCGACAATCTCGGTAGGCATTCATTTGATTCATTGTAAAATACATGAACATCTTGATGGGTATAAAGCCTCAAACAGACAGACCCGAAAGGCGGCACATCTGATCATTCAAATAGAACCATACAATTAAGAAACCGGTATTTTAATATCATGTAAGCAAACATATTTTTATATGCAGGGTATGGTAAATCAAAAGCTTGTAACAAAATTTCTAAAAGACTCAATTCGAAATCTTTGTCCTTGGATTTGATATTGAATAATGAAAAGAGCGTACATGTCGAGTGCCCCTTTCGTTTCCTCCATCATGAACTTGGGTACAGGGTACGGGGCATGCATTAGCGAAACCGACTTTGACACTCTGTCGATACTGCAGTGAAATTTATTCCAAAACTCAAACGAAGATGTAAAAATATATTCAAAGTTCATAGAATGATACCTTGTATCTATCATAGCCATTTTGTACAATGCTGTGCACAGTCCAACATATGGCGGGGGTGAACACCCGACTCATTGCTCTCAAAAATCCAGGGGCCTTTTCAAAGATCTGACCAATAGCAATTCGTATCAAGCAGCTATCGACGATGATCTGAACAACGGCCAAGAAACAGACCTAATGTGCAAGCTAGATAACATTTACATATAAAATGACTGCAGCCCCTTCTTGTACGAACAATTTCCTCTTTCTCTTCCAAATACTTGACTATTCTTCATTTCTGCCATTAATTTGATACTGGCAACCAATGGGGCGTCATCAATAGCGCCTTCAAGAACCTTTCATTCATTAAATAGACGTGGTTCAAAAGATAGATGTTCTATGGTATTCAGGAAAATTTTAAAATTCGACATGCACAAGGCCGCTCCGCACAAGGCAAGAGCGGCCTTGATATCTTTACCATATGGCCACGAATTGCGATACAATCGAATCATCTAGGGCAGAACAGAAGCCATTGATCATTGGTACGATGCATGTCAAAATTAAAGATAGCCAATCTATGGTAACAGCAAAGCATCGAAAAAGTGACATTCGCGAGGCTGGGCATCCCCGATTTCTGATCAGATAGCCACTGGACGTTGTGTAATGAAATCAACAAAGACAAGAATAGCAGCCATCAGTCATGGCGACGATGACTGAACCATTTCTGCTGAACAGGGAGAGTTCATAGACTTTTTATGTCGCTACTCATACAGGGGGAAAGTGGAGAAAGTTGTGAATATCGAGCACACAGCCCTACCAAGCATCCGGCACTTGCATACACTCTTATGCGAAATCCGACGCGTATCGTATTACAAAGTTGCACCTAGTGCTTAACGGCCATGCAAAGCGGCTGAGGAAGAAACGCGCGATTAAATTACCACGGTCGACTTCTCAAACATAGCATAGCAAAAATTGCGACGGGTTCCCACTAGAACCAAAATCACATGCTCTCAAATTCATGCGCGCAATTCACACATGGCAACAACCATTCGCAACGGGATAATTCTCAAGTGGAAGTGAAAAACCCCAAGTTTTCAGTTATGCACTGACTGCAGGAAGCATAAAGGCGTTGTTCCCCAATCACTTTCTTGGGTCACAATGCCGGACTTATGTGGTCGTGGCCGGAGGATAAATCTGAGTTTGTCAGCTCATCTCCGATTACTACTTGTCTTGATTATGTGAATGGTTCGATATGGTGACTGCAATAAGGAAAGAATGCTGTCGCTATAGGAAGTATTCATGGGTGATACGCGACGAAGGCTTTGTTTTGATTCCATTCCGCTTTGCATGGATCAACACCATTTCGACAACCTTACGAAAGTGAATAGCATCGAGTACCGGGGACCTCGAGAACTCAATGCTCTAGATGCACTATACAACTTTAGCCTGTTCGACCGAGCAAAAGCGTCGATAAAACAATCCTCTATTGCAGCATCATTATGCGGGCACTCCATGTTGTATGAGCACTGTGTGGCTCAGAATCCTCGAAAATAATTCCGCTTGCATCTCCTACACAACCTCATCCGTAAAAAATGGCCTCACGAATGGCCGAATACGGGAAGAAAATGCAGAATTGACAGCCATCAATTAATTGATGGGCAGCTAGTGTTTGTCGAGTTCAAATTTTGGTTTCGTTATCGATATCGATATCAACGTTCCACGTTTTGTGTCTCGACGGGTTTTGATCACAAGCAGAACCGTGGGCGGCTACCACATCAAAAATACCAGCACCCTTGACCATCATCCATCCGCCACACATACACAATACACCCACCACCACACACCACACACCACATACCACATACCACACACATCGCACCTCCATCTTTTCTGCAAGAACACTTCATCTTTCTTTCATGGTTGCATACAAAAGTTGCATCCCTACTCGTCAACCATGTACGTATCTGTACTTACGCTACCTTACGGTACCAACGATTCGATGGCAACTTTCCACGGGAGTTCCGGTGTCCGATACTGTGGGATGCTGTACGCTTCGACAAGCATTTCCAAAATGGTCAGACGAGGATTGGTGTAAAATCTAAGATACAAGTCCAGCTTGCAGTATCTCACATTATTCCACAAGCACAACAATTTTCAACCTAATGCGTGCGTCTCTACTGACTCCGGTGTCTGGATTCTTAATCCTGGGAAGCCGTCATGTCATGGCTCAAGTTGAGAGTCCACGAATGTGCTCAGAGATCAAAAGAACAGACTGTCGCGGATCTTACATCATTTGTTTACTTCGTAGCAGACTAAGGTACCGTGTTTGCGCACGTGTGCTATTCGAAATTGCGGTGAAGATAAACTAGCATTTTGAGTCGCTGGATTGACTCCATCAGGACGAAAGTTGGACACACTAAATATAACCTGTTTTTAAGATTCTATATGAAATCATCTTTCAAATATTTCAAATAAATCTTTGGGAACGAGGATTTCTTTGGCTTACAATTGTCGATATATTCTAAATTCCTTTATCTTGATAATTGCATTTCACATTACTATTGAATTTCGAAATAATAAAGGCGTCTTTGAAAGGGGTTATGATTTTAGCGATTTTAGCAGGAGGGTTTCCGGTTCGGTCCTGATGTCAAAATTGGTGGGCAGAGGAATTTACGTACTTTGATCTACAAGTGCATCTTGGATTGTTACTGACTCGGTAGGAGTATTCAAGAAACGGGTAAAATTTTACAATGTGGTCGGAGTTTTTTATCTTCACAAGGATGGTCTACAAAGAAGTTTTTGGCACTTTTAAGAACATTGAGAGGTATATGTATGTCTGGCAGTTTCAATTGGGGTAATATACCTACTCGCGACCTATTCCAGATATCGCTACCTATTCCAGTTCAGTCTCCCACCCTTTCATGTTTGGGTTCGAAGATTATTCTTATACGAGAAGGTTTCGGATGCAGGCCCTTTGATCACCCAAAGATCTAGTGGAACCGAATGCGCATAGAGGAGATCTTTGTCCAGTGTATTTTATATACTCTCTGTATATTCTGAGGGTTCCCGCCCAATCTCGGATCTTCAAGATTCAGGCATTTTCTTCTTCTTATGGTAAAGTTTCTGATTTTGAACACATGGTGTTCTTTAATTTGTAGAGACAAAGTTGGGCGTACATTACTTATGACCCGTTTCTTGGATAACCTCATGGTCATGGAAAAATAGTTGCATTCCCGACAATTATACCGGGACTCCCAAAAGCAAAGATGTAGATAGCATGCAGGACATGCATGCTAGAGTGCTGAAAAGCTCGTCCATGTCTGACTCTTTTCAAAAGGCCCCTGTCAATAATCTGGGGGCCATCGGAGAAATATGCTTAAAGTGAGAAACGGCTCAACTGATCAGCTCTCCCTTTCTGGCACCGCTCTTGTGATTATTCGACTAGTCTAGGAGCCATCAAGCTATTGGACATAACTTTAATCATGAACAGCCTTAGATAATGATTCCTCATCTAGTCTTGTTCCAAATAGGAAAAATTACTTTATGCGTCGACCTAAGAAAGAGCATGCAGTGGCTTGGGGGTTTAAAATGCAGCCCAATTATACTAGCAGCGCCAACCTCCGTTCATACTGTAATGGCTTTGGAGAGGGGGACGAGGGGGGCTACTTTGACCTCCATTTTACATCATTGCAGAGTTTTGAGTTCTCGAACGAACCTCTGCTGCTGAAGAGAAGGATCGTGCGATGGTCTTTGCACTTTCTAGTTTTCAGTTTATCTGGCATTGCGTGACCCAGTTTCGGACCTGTGAGAGTATATATACGCCGAGAACGTAAAATACACGCGGGATGGAGGGACCAAACTCTGGGTTACCTACATTCTTCATCGTGCTTACCACAAAAGGCTTTAAACTGCTTCAGGAAGCGTGAACGCTGGGTTCGAGATCGTTCGAACTGTATAGAAATTCTGGAATTTTCTCCCATTCTACCCATCTTAGGAATAGTTGTCATTTTTGCTACCAATGAGCTCTCATATGAGAATGCATCCGTTCAACCGTAGGGCTGGATCCACCCTGCCTATAGTGAGAGCTATCAGAGAGCGAGTAAGTAGAAGGGTCTAAATGATGTGCACTACCCTCTGTGAGGTTATAAACAGGGACTAAACCTGGGACGGGCGAATCAATGATAACCCACCCTACTTCCCAGTTCTATAAGATTTACGTGTAGAGCCAAGTGATTTCTACAGGGAAGAGAACAGAAAGAAAGAAGCTGGAATTACATGTATATGGCGCATTCTTATATACCATTAGAGAGAGAGAGATATGGCTGTCCGCCATAATACTGCCCCAATGGAATATAAGTCCACATGTAATGCGATATGTGTTCTACTCGAGAGATAGAGTACTTAAATGTAATCGAGCATTTAGAGGTTAATATTGTAGATGATAAGTCAAAAACCAAACAAACTTGATTTGGCAACATCAGGTAGTGCAGTAGTCCGGACTCAAAGAAACTAATGGTCAATTACGCTCATGCCATGGATCATATTCAATCTTATGGTATTAAAGTAGTGTAAGAGCTTTCCTCCACTGATGAGCATGGAAGCAAAGTAGCTTCGATAATTGTGATTAAAGTAGACTGCCGCTGAATCAAATGATCTATCAGATTGGCTGATTTGGCATTGGTTCATTGAAATTTGGCCAGTCTATTTTGGCCTTCGAATTGGATCAGGGTGCAGGTAATGCATATTTCACAGAGAATAATTTGAAAAGCAGACATCTCCTCGGTTCTCCAGCTGGGTCACATCTCCAGAACATCAACATATTGTTTGATTTGTCTAGATCAGGTATGTCAATATTTATATGGCCCAGAAGACTAAACTTTTGTCTCGATAGTCTGATGTTGAGCTAGCTCGTTCAGATCTATAAATTCAAACTATCCCCGATAGTCCTTCTCGTCCCTTGAAATTGCAAACTCGCTGTATGGATTGATGTCCAGACGGAGCGCAGTAAAAGGATTGGACATTGAGCAATATATACAGGAATACTATAGTGTAGATTATCCTGCACACTATTATAAATACTGCCTCGTCTCTTGTTGTAGTGCCTTGCAATAGCAATTTAGAGGCTTGGATTCCCCAACAACAACCAGGAACTCTAGCAAGTGCTAGCTGACGGAGTGCACAGAAACTCAGCCAATTGTATGCCGAGATGGCCCACAGGAAGTAGATTTGTTGCATATCTTCAAATATCCCCAATCGAACTGCTCAACATTCACTCAAGATTGACTCGTATCATCGTCAATGGCCAACCACAGGCTTCGCAGCTGGAAGTTTGCTCGTAGTACGTTTACTCTGTACAAAGCGGAAGCAGTATTTAGGTTTTCATGATGACCTCAGCCAAGAAATATGCTCCGTCATTTTTTTGAAGAGTTTGCCTGGACATCAAAATTTCAGGTTATTTGTCCGGATGGAATGAATTACTGCATTACGCGTGGGCGCGGCGGCTTGTCTTTGATGAATGCTGGGTCCGTGCACTCGTAGGTTTCTTGACTAAAATCAACCAAAGATCACCTCTTTGGAATTTAATATTAATTCAATCAAGAATAATATCTTTAGAAAACTTTTCAAACATTAATAGTTTTTTATATAGCCAATATTATATGTACTCTTGAGATTATATTAGTTTATGATCTTGTAAAGTTATATAGTTAGCTTGAAATCCTATAGTAATGTTTGGTGAGTTCGGTTATATCGCTCGGCATTCATCAAAGACAAGCCCTCGCTCGTATAGTCAGTCAGTCATGCTTAATCTACATATCCCACAATCATCATCTCACTTATACCGAAATGATAAACAAACTTTTTCCTTGACTATATACAGAGTAATGTCATAGACCATCCCGACGCTAGCCTGTGTATGCAATCCCAATCTTTAAACTAAATATTTTATGCCTCCACCCAGAAAAGTCGAGAATATGATCAGTTACGCTTGTAAAGATCATTGCTTTAACTAATACTATCTCAAAGGTCTATTAAATTGGAATTCAAGACTATTATCGATATCTTCGGAAAACTCACCAACCTACTGGACACTTACTCCGAATTGGCTCGATCATGATCATATCGTCCTGCCTTATTATTAATCTTGGGTTATCACAAGAATATCATTCCTCAATACTGTTAGAGGAAAATGATCGATAGAAGAATCCAGACTTGCTAGTAGTGTCACACAGGCAGACCTGACTGTCTCTTCGGTGCATTTTATTAACCTTTTATGTTTGTTTATCTTTTTTGTACGATAAAGAAGAGAGAGAGACATTGTCAATTTGTCATGCATCGTCTCTGGGTAAGATATGCAACAAAAAGATGGGGTTAAAATCACGTGAATTGGTCATTCACTAGTCTCGTGAAAGGGCTTGGCAATCAAGTATACTCATCAGCGCATATCAAACTGCGGTCGGCTTTTCAAATCCATAAGCAGTAGTCATTGCTGAAACTCAAAATCAATAGAATATACTTCTCACCACCGCCTAGTTGTAGTCCGGCTACATAACTGGTAATCATATGAGTACACTAGTACCAATCTCGCGTCATCGTCCACGTTGAAAATGTTGTACTCACTATCCATCTTATCTTGCTCCTTGTTCTGTTATTTTATACATTGGTGGTCTTATACCTATCTTCATGGACCTTTCTTAGCTTTCCTTCCATATTCGAGGAATAAAAGGCCTCGATGCATCAAAAGGTCAGGACCAATGACGGCAATGCAACACGGTCGGATTTGAAGTATCAACAATCAATCTAAGCACTACTTGACTGAAAAGTCCTGGCCGTCAAGGAGGATGGATATAGCTGGACGTTGCTCGTAGAGCACAGATGGAATGCGGGGTAATGAGCCGCTTCGCTTCATCAAAAAGGGGGGCACTGACAGCACGTACATCCGGAGGTAATAGCTAGCAGCAAGCCCCAGTGAGACGAGGCCAAAGTGAGCTTACGTGTGAACCCTCGCCACCAACACAATGCTCGTACCTCATTGGTCAGCCACTAGAGTATCATCTGACCCTCCCGGGCGCAGAGGACGTACACCTCGAAAAAATCAAGGCGAACGGTGGCTTGGAATAAATCACCACATACTATCGTGTAATCCCGGTCACCGCATATCCACGCCCAGACACTTAATCTAGGCTCATGCATGTTCTCCCGTCTCTTTCGTATGCAATATTCACTTCCATTGTGGTTCGAGAATTGGAAGGCGGGACGGGGAAACATGACTCTCTAGAACAAGCATTTGAGGGTGTCGCATTTTCCACTTCTGATGGTAATGCCGAGCGTATCGAATATCCGTTTTCACCTCGAGGGATTGCGAGCACAGGTGCAAGATGAAATGATAATCACAGATGCAAGTAACAAGGAATCTGTTTTTCAAAGATTGCTGTACTATTCTAACTGTTTGTATAGCGATGACTCCGTCCTATGCTTTGGTTGCTGTTTCGATGTACATATAATTATTCCTCTTCCCTAACACCTTCTTGTCCCTAAAACCCGACCGCTCATTTACAGGTGGTCTTTTAACGTATTTTATTGCCAAGGAAGCTTGCCTAGCCAGACAAGCATGAAAATTCCATCCTTCTACCGTCCTATGCTTTGGAAAGGTCCGCCCAAAGGGTATAAAGCGAAAGTACCGTAGATATGAAAGAAATCCGGTAACTCCAAAAAATCTATCATGATAAAAAGCACCACAACACCCAGTAGGTCGGCATGCTGCCGACGCCATGCTTGTCCTACCATAAAACGCCTTGTTGATTCCTGCAACCGAAGACCTGAAGTCAAAATCCCAACGTTTCTTCGTTTTAATCATGCGATGGCCGGATCCTGCACCTCATCTAGCAGTCCGCTCAAAAAAAAAAAAAAAAAAGAAGAAAAAAAAGACTATACAATATCTTCCATAATTAAGGAAGGTCAGAAAAAGAAAATTAAGTTAAACTTTTAGGATAGGGAATTCCCAATCAGTCTTGCGCATTGCACGGCGGTCCGTACTCCCGTGGAAAGGGTGTTCCGACGACTTTTAGCTAAGTTGAAAAATCTGAGACGACCCTTGAGAGCCTGATGGTGTTGGTAGTCCACCAAAATAAACATGCCCATGAGCGAGAACATCGCGAGTTTCATGATCACGGCGGCTTGAATCTAGAAAATAATTGCCAGTATTGCGCAACGATGGAGTCGAATTAGTGATTCCATTCAGCGTGCTGATACACCCATCGTCGGTATAAATAGCAGAATCGCGAGACGAAGATGATGATCGAAATGGACTTGCCACACACGGAGATGAGGTGGAGTAGCCAGAGTCATTGGTCAAATTAGCGACGATTGGTGTCGACGCACGACAAGATCCTTGGGAAGAGGAAGCGTAAAAGCCCGACAGTTGTTGTATTCTTAATCTCAGCTCTGGAACAGTGATACGGAGATCTGGGTCCTGTTGAAAGATCATTTGTAAAATGAGATTAAGCTCGTCCGATGGATTCAGAATAGTTTTCAGGAAATCTGGATTTTTGAGAAAAGCATTGTATGTGGCATCATCCCATGAGGCTTGTCTCCAAGGATTTCTTCCAAAGGTGAGGTTGATTAAGATCACTCCGAGAGACCAGACATCGTTTGGGGCACATCTGTATGGTTTATATGATTGTTCTAGACACTCTGACAGTGGAACCAGTTAGTAGGTGAAAGGTGTTGGGGGACTGGGAATCAGAATGAATGGTGCCTACCTGGAGACATGTAGAATGTAGATCCGCATGCGTGATCGCGAGATGTTGGTTCCTGGGTGGCCAATCCAAAGTCTGCTAGGCATACGGTATGTCCGGAATTGGTGACTAGAATGTTCTCAGGCTTGAGGTCCCTATGGTAAATTCCAAGGCGGTGGCAGTGTTCCGTGGCATCCAAGATTTGGAGGAAGATGCTCCGGATTAGAGCATCATGACCTACATATCTACCACCCTCGGTAATATTTGAAAAGAGATCTCCTTCCTGGTAGTAGTCCAGGATAACATAGGTGCAATCCGGGTCATCGAGAATCTTATACATCGAAACTATATTGGGATGCGCGGAAGCACTCCAGTGTAAGGCTATCTCTCTTGATTGATAGAGTCGTTGTCTGGCGTCCAAGGGCTGCCCGTAAGCATTTCTTTTGTTGAGAGCCTTTACGGCATACTCTTTTCCAGTGGACAAATCCTGAGCATAATATACAGTTCCATAGGCTCCTGAGCCTAACACTCGTGACAATAGTAGAGTTTCTCCAAGTATTGTACCTATCCTATGATCCTGAGGCATCGCAAATGATAGTGGTGATGCAGGTGGGGTTGGATACGTATGGTGAGATGAAAATGGTGTATAAGAAGGGTTGGCCTGAGATGGTGGATATTGGTGATGAGGGTTGCCTTGAAAAGCAACTTTGGTTGGTGGGAAACATGGTGGTAACTCCCTATTATAATCCAACATGGCAAAAAGTGAAGGAAAAAGGAAACGACCTGGATGTCAATGGGCTCCTTCTCCAATGGACCAAAAATTGGGATAGATGAACAGTTGTAAAGGAAAAGGGATCCGGGGCGCAACTTCCGGTTCCAAATGGTTTCTTTGAGTTATGGCTAGGTTTATATGTAATTACGCATGTCGTCTTGAGAGAGGAAGGAACGGGCGACGACAAGTATATTGGAAGAAATGAAGTGGAATCAATTATGAGTATCTTTGGATGACAGAAATGAGGAGGAACCGAATGTATGTATATATTCAGAATACTAGCTTACTTTTTGTAATACTGACAGTTAAACAATAATTCAAATCAATCTAAGCTTAATTAAGTAGCAATAGATGGAGGAGCGGAGCCCCAGCCCAAGAGAACTAAAGCAAGGCTGTTCTAACACCAAAGAAAAAAAAAGATCTGAGACACTTTCTCTTGCCTCAAAATCGCCTCGTGGATGATCTGTTGAGGCTTATTATTATTATTATTATCATTATTATTTATGACTAGTTTCAATGTGTACTTGCTTTGCACATACTCTGTACTCTCTAGATATACAATTTTTATATGACATGATAATCCTGACGCTATTTTCTATCCGACACTCCAATAGTAATAGGCGACCCTTCCATTGACCATCCCGTACCAGTTATATCATCCTCCAAAATGAAGGTATTGCTCAAGCCGTGAATTGCTTCTTTGAGTAATATCTATAGCAAATCATCATGCCACGTACCCAGGATTATTATATTTAGTGTTCTCTTGAGTACGTACCAGACCATGGTTATTCGATGGGGCTTCGAGATTCCATTGGGGTACCGCGGTTTCTGGTCAAGGAACAAAACTTAGATCCTCCCTTGCTCTTTTTTCCTTCCTATTCTTTCCTTCTGGGTTCTTTCTTGCTGGTCATGCTGGTCATGCTGGTAGGCTGGCGAAAGACTTCAATTATTCAATATTAGCATCGGCCGCCTCCCTGATGATCTCCAGTTAAAAATCGTCAATTCATGCAACTTTACTGCGCCCTTGCCACGCATGCGAGCCCAGCCCAGTAAAACATCGCCCAATGAGTGATCTGAGCGGCATAAAGTGGAAACGACGATAGTGAGGCTGCAGCTGCGGAAATGACTGATGCTTGTGGTTAAGATCGTACAGTATTGAGTTGATTTGCTCAAGAATAAAAGAGAAACGCTGGGCGTTAAAATCCCTAGGTTTGTACACCTTGGAAGTTGGTGATGTTTGTAGACAGAGTTTGTATTTACAGTATACAAAAACAGAATTGTGAAGCCGATACAGCTTAGTCCGTCTACTTACACACAAGTGATATGATAAATTTGATACTTTAAATCGTCCATTGACCTTGTTATTCGATAAATGTACTAATCAAACATTTTGAGAAATGGCCCACAATAATACGTATTTGTTGGCAGAATCTCGTCCACACAAATTCATTGGTTCATTTAATTGGCATCGATTTTGGTGACATAATCTCATTTTTTCCCCACAGCCTCTTTGCACAAGCTGCACATCTTGCTCACTTACGGAATACTCCAATTATGCACAAGAATGGATAAAGCCGGCAGTAGTAACTGGGCGAAGGAGGGCGAGATGCCAGAAGAGAGACTGGACATCTCCGAGTAACCTGGTCAGAGCATGGATATCATAGCCTACCAATGAAGATTGACTATAGACTCGTCGAACTCATCGCTACATATCAAGCCTTCCCGACAAAATTCCGCCTTAGCCAAACGCCCCGAGACTCTATCTCACCCAATGGTTGAGCCAGTGAATCACCTAGCTTTCGTACACGACCCGACATACTTCACATGGCAGGTTGTTACAAAGTACTATGCACAAGCACTTCCAATCAAACCCATATATTCAAGCCATCTTCTTCTGATTGCACAAGAGTACACAGGCTACAGCTGCCCTCTTCAAAAATAACTTCTCTCTTACCGCCAACACCGCCAATATCCGCCCGAGAAAAACAAAATTGAATGTAATACCTAGTGATAGTGATAATTAGCAATTAGCCATCTCCTTGCAATATCGAACAGATGGTCCTGGCAAACTACTAGCTGGGCCCGTTTAACCTTCGTCGACCCCTGAAACTCACCGCTACCCAGTGCCAAATTCCAATGTCTACTTCCAAACTTTGGAACTCCCTAACGCAGCAAATAAATGAGTGAAATTATCTCGAAACCACAATCTCCTTCATTAATAGTTTGATGTATCGACATTTCACCTCATATTCCAAACAAACAATACTTCCTTATTTACACCAGCGCCCGACCTGCTAATTTCATGCAGGAAGGATTACGGAGTAGGATCGATGTGCTTGATATCCTAGGCAAAATTCAATAGATTGAACATTCATTACTCCATACAAGAATATGTGGTCTGTGGTCTTTGGTTGCAAGCCGTTGTGTATCCGTAATAGCACTCTGACCACCATTTGAATCCCTTCGACAACCCATACCCCCACAGGAAACGCTGTATACAACCTTAAGGTCTTCTTAATCCCAGCTCCACGTAACGGAAATGGACGACAAGGTAGGAAAAGAGGCAATCTCTCACACACTCTGTAGGTATGGTTACAATACATACCCCCCCAATCTAAGCAGCCCATCATCCAACCATCCAGTGAATGCACGCCGACAATATAGCCGATTCGCAAGAGGGGAGAATGGAAAGAAGACGCACGTCAGATGGTGGTCAGATGTGGAGGAGATCGAATTTCTGAGTGGAAGAAGAGAATGGTGTGTAAGGCATAGGTAGAATTCGCCATCTTACTGCAGCTTTCTTCAATTCTCGAGGTTATCCTGATACTGTACCCTGACTATAGAGTACAGGGCGGAGATACTTCGCCTTCGTGTTAGTTGCAGGAATGAAAGCGAATCTCAAATGGATGCGATTCTAATGATCATGAGATGTACAACATTGCTAATCTTGGTTTCCATCCTCAGCTATCTCAGCTCCAGAGTCTTACCCTGACACTGTTTGTCTAACCGGTCTCTCGCAGGAGATTCCGTATAGTCCTGCTATTCGATTCTCTTCCTATCAGATTCAAATAATGACGATGATGTACGAAGACACCAACCGGAGTGCCGCATCCCAGCCTCATCCCTTTCCGTCATACATAGACACTCGGGTCCACCAAAGTTGAGACATGACAAACCTACAACTCTACGAGACGATAACAGAATTGTTGACATTGAAGAAGCACCCGAATGTAACTGATCGAATGGTTATTTATTTGATAGTGTACCATTTTAGTGACACAGTTCAAGCTGGGTGAGCTCATTATTAATATCTACTGAACTTTCTTGCTTTACGTGCCAGCTATTCAAGCAAAAGGCTTATGAGATAAATCATGTTGAAGGCAGTGAGTCATGTACGTGAGCCCGGGAATACCGATTCACACTTTCTGTCCGGTGTGACCGTTGGATTGTAGAGGGGTCAAATCCCATCCCTCTCAATCGCTTACTACTACTTATCCGTGGCCGAATTTCCCATCTTGGCTTAATATTACTGTAATGTGCTACATTATCAAGGTCAAACCAACCTTCTGTATTGAGCAGAATTTAATATGTTTAATCAAGCAAAATTAATAATTACCAAGCAAGGAACATTTAGTCCGCATCTCTCATCATCATCTGTCCATTATCAGAACCGCCAGCATCTTTCCTAAGCGTTACGAAATATGCACGTGTTTGGACCTCTCTGCCACTGCAATCCAACACCAACCACCCAGAATATATCATAAACCGCCTTGTGTGATGTTTGAGTGCAAAGCTTCACACGTCCCATGAACTTCTAAATGCGAGTCATCTCAAGATCTGTACAGTGTACTATTCTCAGCACGTACCCGCACGGAATAAAGAAGTAGTGGTTTCTGGGGCCTAGATCAATCGTGGGAACATATCGACCGCCGTCGAGGCCGCCCGTTCGCGAGGCAAAGGCGAAGGCGCTAAGAGAAACATGCTCTTGTGTATTTTCTATCTATAATCAATTCAATGTGCCATTCTCGATTCCACAAACTCTGTGGCCATAAGATTGGATTCCATGTCGATTTTGTATTGAATTAAGTAGATCATCCCTTTCGTATCAGCCTCTTGTAGACTGGTACCTGTACATGTATTTACCATCATTGCTTTTTCTAGTTATGCTCTTTCTTTGGGCGGGTATTTAGTACCAATTTTGGACTCCACCAAATATATTGATTGGTACAGTGATAGGATAATTAGATCTATAGCCTAAATAGCACGCCACCGGTGTGAGAAAAGTTTCTACAAGATTGGTCCATGTCAAATACAAACAGTATTTATTCACAGTTCATATGATTCAGGTTCACATGATTCAGTGACATACATTTTGACCCCTAGAAAAAGATTACATCCTGGTTGCGATGACAGCTGCAGCCAGTGCTGTGCCGCATAGAAGGATTCATCTCTGTCTTTGTGGCTGGTTATGTTTAGATCTTATCGCGACAATTGCGATAGACCTTTCAAATGATACTTGATCCAATCACAGCTAGCAAGGGAGATGCTCCGCGAAAAAAACGTGTTGGTGGGATGAGAACAGCTCTTGGTTCTCGCCAACGGCAGACATACTTACCACAACTCGGAGACAGTCTGACGGGACAAATTTTGGAGGCGCATGAACTTATCTTATACTTGACTCTGGTCTAATATTTTTGGAATTTGATCCTGAAGATCCCAGGTCTATCAGCAACATGGGACTCAAGGTCTGAACCAGACAAGATGGGGATAAACGAAGCGACTAAGGATCCCTACAATATAACTAAGTTATCTAAGGTTATCGAGTCAAGGTTCCGCGTCGACTATCATATATTTGTGGTGACTCTGCTACTATAATGCTATAAGGATAATACATACAGTCGAATTTGCGGTCTGCGACGAAGTGACTTCCAAGATTACCCGTCCCGCAATGCTTCTATTCTAGAGGATAAGACAATACCAAAAGCGTTTCGATTGTCGTTCTCCAGATTTACTGATGTATCAATCTTTTGCGTCAGCTTGTTCAGCTACCAGCGTTATCCACTTATTTACTCTTGAAGTTGTTGTATAAAGTGTAATTTAAGAACGAAACAGACAAAGTTGGTCTACTCCTTCTGCCTCCTTTGACTCTCGTTGATGATTTACTTCTTTTCAACCACCTCTCTATTGATCGTTAGCTTCAAGGTTTCCAAGTGATTTTTTAGGGCTTACAGCAGGTTGGTATGGTCGCTACACGTTTTCAAAATCACGGCTAAATTGCAACTAGTGATACCTTGAACCCTCGCTTAATCGAATTCTTGGGCTAGCAAACGTGAATTTCAATTGTTTGCGCTTGTCGTCTTTGGTCTTTCACTCATTCAGGTTGATATTACGTTGACTTTGTAATCCTTGCCTCTTCATATAGCTGATGAGCTGATGTGAGTCGATGAATCTATGTAGTCAAATCCAGATCTAGTGGGCCTGGACTACTGTCAAAAGAAAAGCCACATACAGCTTTAATTTTGGTGCATCTTCCAATAGTCAGGACTTTTAGAACCGATGTAAGCCCTGAATATTCGAAAGCAGTATGAGATTAAAACCAGATCCAATACTTCAAACTTTTTGAATCATCATTGGATTCAAAAGTTCCAAGCTTGTGATTGCCGAAATGCAGTCCGGTCTATTGGAAACCCTGGATCGACCAAAATAACATGTTTTCCGGATTTGTTGCAGCAAACAATCCATGGATTATATGGCACACTAGATAAGCGTATCATATAGCTATATCGAGATTTGTTCGGGGTAATGGAGAACTATCATAATTGTTCGTGGCAGAAGATTTTTTGATCGCGTCTTGGCCAACTTGACTAGCACTGACTCAGTAATGCTTATTGCATGATATTCTGATTATCTAGTCAATTCATCATTCTGGCATCGACGCCTAGCCAGTGCTACAACAATTCATGTAATGGCCACGCTATTCTTTCCTGCCTTTTACCATTTCACCACAATCGATCTTAGTTTTTCGGTAGCTGTTGATCGGGATCTAATAGATATTGAATTGGCACCAATATCCCGAGTTTAGTAGGAGGCCTAAGGCACAGAAATTGACGTCTTGATCGCCGGACTCGAATCATGCCCAGGATCAGGTTTAGTGCGGCCTTTTGAGTACGCGAGGCTAAATTTGGCTGACCCGCCCACAGCTAAAAAGCCGTTACAGTCGGCAGCGACTGCTGTAGAGACATCTTGGCAACTTATTTTAAAATTTGAATGAAAACTAAGATTTGGGTTCGACGTAAAGCATTAAAACCCTAGGCAGTTAATGAAATTCATTGGTAACGTGAATAATGTGGGTGGAAATTTGAATCATTTTCTCCTCTACACACCTCGCTAGATATTTACCACATCAATGAAAGCTTCCTTCTCTTCCCCGTTCTTTCAATCTGTATTCATCACAATCAACCCTTCGTTATCATAATGGCAATCTTAGCTTGTCTCCACAAAACGTTCAACTCTAGATTGAACTCCCTCACAGCTTTTTGCAGTGTTCTCAAACTTCCCCCCTCTCCTTGAGGTGAAGAGAGGAGAAGGGAAGAGTTTGAGTACACTAGTTTCTCGAGGTTCTACTTCTTTCAATCTTTCTCCGCATCAGGCATGCACCTTCAAGAAAATCAACAGGCAATGATGTTGTTGAAGCTATGCTGCATTCCTGGAAGAAATACATTTTGGTAATGATTCGAGAAAACATACAAAAATGCCAGTCTGCCAGACATCGGCGCACTTACCCTATCGAAACGCATAAGCAGGATGGAGTATTCCACCTATGCTATAAAAGTGCACCAGGCGATCTAACAGCTTGCTTTTCTTTAAGACATAAGAATCAGCCATGGTTATAGTTGTATCAAATCTTGTTTTCGAGTCCTCGGCTCCATACTTGCGATCCTGATTCCGAAGACAAATGCACGTTACGCCTTTTCTATGCGAAATGCAGTCATTCGAAGCATAGTTGTGATACAGATATTGTGTCGAAATGGATGAGAAGGAAATCATGACACACCCATTCAACTTAGTCGTAATTGTCGTACACCGTTTTGCTGCATCCGTATTGTAGAGCCGAGTCAAGTCTAATATTCGCCTACGATTGTGTTGAATACATATTGCTTCCTTATACTACAGAAATCATACTTAGCGAGCAGCCTTTATCCAGATTCCCAGAAATTGTAAGACTAAACTACAGCAATTTCAGAAACGGGAATTGACACGGATTAGAGACTAACAGTAAATCACCATGTCGATTGGACCTAGGGGTAGTCATCCTACCAACGTAAGCTATCAGTATATACATCCCCCTATCCCTTAAGCCTGTTGATGTTAAGGATCAATACGGCAAGTGCGACTCTAGGAATTCTATAGCTTCACTTGATATCATAATAAAGACACCCATTTCACACTAATTAAAAGAGCAACTCCTTCATCGATTACTTACCCCACTCATTAGCTCTAACCCGTCCGATGTACTAAAATCAATAGATCATTACTAGACAGTGATCACCTCTTGATAGATCTCATTATCTGCAAAAATGATATATGACTGGCTGATGAGCTTCATGCTTGGAGGAATGAGTCATTGACTTCTGAGAATCCAGATTAGATACTAAAGTACTCAATTCCCACCAGATCTTGGTCGAAAACTTGCAAATGGAACGTTTCAATCTCGGAATGAATACATTGCGATTGGTTCAATGGTGTCGTGGCTAAATTAAATTCCTACATATATGGTCAACCTCCACATAAGGTTAGTATTGTGTATGTAATTGACCCATAAGAAATTGTGTATAAAAGGCTCGAACATCGCACTTTTGTTAGGGAAATTTTCTCTTTCTTCTTATCCAGCTTTTACTTTTCCAGACACTAAATGTCGAAGTTTTTATCCATAGCGATTGTTTTGTTTCGATTCATCTCCTTCTAAGTTCTTTTACATTCCATCAGTTATATCCAAGCCTTTTCGTCAGACTGTTTGAAGACCCCAATCTTCGAGCACATAATAAACATGGCACGGCAAGTATTACGATATATCTTCCATTCAAGTCTTTAATTTCAAATGCTATAGGGCTTGCAAATATCTCTCAAACACTAATGTCGCCAATGCAGCCGTTCGCTTACGGGCTTCCATGCCCCTCCACCGATCGACAAATGCGAAAGTCTTTTATGAAGAAATCAATATATAATATCAATCAACTCAGCAGTTCATCAAGAACATATTATAGATACGACTCGACAATCCAATATATACGAGCAATCTTTATAGGCAGAGAGCCCTAGGGTCGAGTTCAATCATCAATGTCCCTCGCGACCCAGCAACATATCATAGCTATCTCTACGACGTACTCACCATCTATACTTATTAACGTCACCATTTAATATCATATATATCATACTATATATCATACTATATATCTTATTATTTACCTTACTATACACTTTACCAAATACATTATTATCTATTTATATCTAGATTATCATCTATATCAGCATCTATGCGTCAAACAGCCAAACTCTCGCCAAACCTCATAAGAGATCGCCCGATAGGTACGCTCTCGGGCCAAGTCTATTGGGTAAAACTTGGGAGAAGCGTCAAGAAAGCCCAAGTACCACCATCCCACCACCGAAAGTCGCCATATATCAACATAGAAGCTTTCTCAACAAGCCAATCTAAAGACGAACGTGACTCGGATTCGTAAAATAAATTGCCTTACTACGCGTGTATCGCTGTCACTCAACTCGAAGTATAAATCCAGAAAAGTTCGGAGTATATGCGGAAGAGGCGAAATACACAGAATCCAAACTTTCGAAATCTATCGCTCCTTCCCCATCCATTCTGTATTCTCAACCAAGTGCAGGCTACCCCTCTGGAACAACGCAGTAAAATCAGCACAGCCATACCAATCCCGGAATCATGTCCGCCTCAAACAGATTCCATCACAGCAAGCGCAAGATAGACTATGTCCAGTCCCATCATCCAAAACTCAACCATCATAATTCACTGACAAGAAAAGATAAATACATCAAATGTAACACCCATATCGCCTCATAACCATAAGAAATACCCGATCTAGCACGGCACAGTTGCTAATTCTAGTCACACGAAAAGTATCAACATCGAGTGCCATCTAAACGTCAACAATTCCAAGAAAAATAGCCCAAACATTCTTCAAGTCCCAGCATAAAACCAACATCTCAATGAAAAATCGGGGTCTTGTTAACAAGAGAGCGGAAATCAAAAATCGGACCATGACAATACCGGAGTGCGCAATTGATTTGATGTGCAACGAATCAATCCCGTATAACATGCTTGAGCGATACACGAGCTGGTTTTTGTGTGTGACCTGGAGAAGAAAAGAAAAGAAAAGAAAAGAAAAGAAAAGAAAAGAAAATGATGAGAGGAAGACTAGATTCTATAGGCATTTTGAAGAACGACTAGTTGGTATGGTCATGTGCTTTAGTTGGGAGTGAGGATGAAGGATGGAAGGAAAGAGGAAAAAGAGAAGGAAATTAGGTAGATCTAGATAGCATCGATTTCTCGGCACCTTCGAGATCCGAACATCAATGCTGGCTTTAGATAGGTGCAGGGAAATCGTAGATGTATGTAGCCAATTGAGTAGATTGTTTGCTGCATTTTTGTGTGAAACGTACTTGGATTGAGGGATCAGTCAGCTCCTTTGTGAAATATCCAAAGGGAACACATGGTCCGATCGATCATAGTCATGAAAAAATTGGATAGGAGATTGGTAACAGTATTAATCTTCAAAGTAAGAAAGGTTCATAAAAGTAACGGGAGAGTAATTGAAATTGATTGATAGATAACAACTACCTATTGTACCGAGTCCTTGAGTTACGAGTTAATGTAGTAACATTACTACCAATGCAAAAGATTACCCGAGAAATATGTACGAGTACGATTGTAGACAGGCATCGAATCAATCCTGATAGTTGAGTTGACTCACTACCTATTAAGGGTGCTCTATTTACAGTGCTAGAAAACTGAGGAAATCTCGTGAATGGCAACGAGGAAGGAACAGGTAAATTGAAGATGAAGGCACCGATGAGTCAAAAAAAACACCACAAAGACTAACACACCTAAGAGAGATAGAGAGGAAAAACACAGAGCAACAGAGAAGAGAGGCACCATCACCTGGGTACATTTGGAAGATCCAAGGTCCACCAGAACATAGAAGGGTAGTAGTATTCAGTTGCGAGTCTTGCCAGAAGGACAAGAGTCCATGCCAAAAACGGAAACTTTAGTATTCCGCTGACACGACAACGCGAGAGAAATCTTGAAAAGAGGAAAGGAAGAAGAGAAGGACAGAAGAGCAAAAAAAGAGAAAAATGCGTTCTGGGCGACGTGAAGGGAGTTGAATAATCAATCGATTGAGCGACATGAGACGAGGAAGGAAGTACAGCAGGAGACGAGAGGGAAAGCACTAGATACTGAACCCACAACCTCCAAGCAAACAGCCGTCCGAGCTTTATCCATTACCAACCGGAGAAAATTTCTCAGAAATCAAGAAATCATGAGGATGGATAGAGTATCTGGCATTGCGAGGATCAGCAATTATGGGGGAACAGTATCGAAATTGCAGATACATTTGAATTCAAGAAGCCGGTGCTATGTTTTGACTTATGTCATTCATATAGCTCCTTATTAAAACCTCACTACAATCAGTACATGGTTGCAGAACGATGCTGATGAGAGACATAAAAATGCTTGTAGGAATCATGATATTTTAGGATTGGCCTAAGGGCATCAAAAAGTACTTGTTTTCACCAATAATATTGGTGGAGGAATGAGTTTTTTTGGGGGGTTCGTTCGAAACAACTATAATAGAAGTCACGTGTAAGCTCCTTTCCTCTCATTAAGGAGACGAGGAGTATGCATTTTTGGGGAGTAGAGGAAAGGCTAGGGACAATTGAAACTGGACAGGATTTACTAGTTCCTTCTGGGGTACAGGAGAGGAGGATAGGAGAGGAAATCCAGATGCTCTCCGGCCCTCAATACCATAACGAACACAATGGCGTTGGAAGAACCCATCAAGCAAACCTCTCTGGCAGTGCAGACTCCCAACAACCACTAATCACCAAAATGTATAATGAAAGCAAGGTGTGGTGAGAGGATGAAACTGATTGGCCGCTCGCAGACTCACCGACGTGATCTTAAACGAATTAGAGAAGTTATTGCTGCTTAAAGATTGTCCATGTATATGTATGTGTTCAAGAGAATTTGATTTCAGCCAGTATAATTCCGATTGTTCATGAAATTGGTGAATACCTTTGGAAAGACTCGAATGACTTACTCGAAAGTATTTAGCCAATCAAGGTTCACTCGCTTGACTCATCAATTCAAGATGAATTTAGCGCATCCGAACAATGTAAGATTCCAAACACCAAATCAATTTTAGAGAAGCTAAACTTGATTTAATTCAACGCCAAGTTGCTGTCGATATCTTCCCCCTCTTGCATCTTGAGAAGAGGATTGCTAAATGATGAACATGATATATTATGCCGAGATAATGCTCTAATCATTAACACCAGCAATACTCGATGTATGTATTTTGTTCCTCTCGCCCGTTCTCGTTTTCTCAATCATAGCAACTCAACTCCATTCAACCACATCAAAAATCTATCCCGTCAATTTCTCAACCATTTCAATTTATTTCATCAATTTTGCAATGAAAGGGTGCTTCAATGCTTCCGTGGGTGTGATTCTTTTCTCTGGGTTGAGCGCCAAACATCTTTCCAGTAAGTCCCCAAACAAGGTCAACTCCTTCTGCTCGACCTCTGTTAGCCCCTTTGATGCCGAAATTAGACGGGTACGAAGATCTCTGCTTGGCTTTACGAATGCCATTGTCTTGACGACATCCTTGCCAGTCAACTTGTCCGGTTCAACACTTCTGAAATTCAACATATCATCGAAATGAACCCCGGCGAAATCCGCTTTTTTCAGCATCTTGACTGAAAACTTTCCGCGGCAATCCATGATGGAGCGTAACATTTGATTATTGGATCTACCAGTAAATAGGATTTTACCAGTATACAATTCGTACAGGGTACATCCAATAGACCAAATATCAATGGCGAAGTCGTATTTCATGCCAAGAATAATTTCTGGTGCACGATAGAAACGAGATACAAGATAGGGAGTGATCTCATTATCCGTGGCGTCTGAAGCGGATCCCAAATCGCAAATTTTGAGCATATTGCGAGTTTCATTGACCTAAGAAATGTGTTAGCAAGATGATTTGTGGTCTAAAGTAGAACTTACCAAAATATTATCAGGTTTCAGATCCGCGTGCAAGATATTAGCCTTCTTCATCAAGCTGAGCCCAAGAAACATTTGGTGAGCATATGCTCGCACGGCTCTCAGATTGATACCGACATTATTTCCGAATTTCTTCAGAACCTCACGCAAATTAATGCTCAAATGTTCGAAAACCATGCACAAATGACCCTTGTGCTCAAAGTATCGTTCTAAACGTATCATATGTTTTTTGTCCTCGGGATCTGCATCTTTGATCTTTTGCAAAATCTCAATCTCTTTCATTCCGGCCTTTCTCCTATAATGCTATTAGCATATAAAACTTTGGATAGTTCTTATCAACTTACATAGTTTCATTATTTCTAATAAGCTTAATTGCGACCAACTTCTTGGTGGTCATGTCCATGGCCCGAACCACTCCCGAGAACATACCCTTTCCAAGATTTGCTTGAACATGATATCTACCATTCAAGAGTTCACCAAGGATGATTTTGTAGTAACCTTCAAGATCATCCCAATTGTCGAGCATGCCGATGTCGAGCTCTTTAGCCTGTGGAATAGGCATTGCTTTAGCAACATCGCCATTCGTAATAGCATGGGGCTTCTCATCTGCAACTGATTCTTCGGCAAACATGTCGTCATCATCGTCGTCTGCAAACATATCACATTCGTCCTTAGATTTCGGAGCTTTAACTTCAACAGGTGCAATTTCAGCAGGAAGGAGAACATCTTGTTCAGACGTGGGCTTCGTCTCATTGTACGCCCCAGAAGATACCTCATCAGAATGACGTTGACCGTCGCGCTGTCTATCTTCTCTCATATCCATAGTTGGGTCATAATCTGCAGCTGAAGGTCCATCCTCCTCACCTGCTGTTGGAACTCCATGAGAGTTGGCTAGATCCTGATCATCTGTGATTGCGAAAGCGGAAGGGGACCCTGGGTCCATGGGAGTTCCGGGAGTCGAGACGGTAGGTGACGCTGGGGCTAACGAATCAGAGAGGGAATTGCTATACGGTGTAATCTGCTTACCAGTTGGGCCTGAAGGACTATCGTCTTCACCTTGTCCAGGAGTGGATCCTCCAGATTTGTCTCCTAAATGCAGAGCTTGTACTAACAAGGGTGTGCCAGAACCTCTATACTTAGCTTTTATTGCCTCGCGGCGCTTGCGACGCTGTTCTATGAGTGTAGCTTCATCAATTGGCTCATCCTCTGGAGCTTCAATAGAAGCGTCCTCAGCAGGGGTAGATCTGGACTGCATTAGTAAATGCTCAACACGAAGGAACTGATCAATAGCGTACATATCCATCTCATTTCCATCACCTTGATTTTTATGCTGTTGCAGCTGCCCTTGAGTAGTTTTAGCCTCATATCTTGAATTATCAGTAGGCAGCGGGCCCTTTCCCCGGTTGCTCACTGACTGGTCTCTTGAACTTCGGTATGAACCCCCATACCCATAAGGCTTGTTTCTATCCGCATAATCGCTATACCGGCTGCCATTGTTCACTGACTGTCCATTCCGTCCATTTCTATCCCCTTCGCGATTAGCTCGGTAAGGCGAACGGCTCCTGGTTCGGGGACGTTTTTCGGGATGCCTGTCTCGATGATCATTATCGTCATATCGTAGCTCAGATGGGTTTATTGGTCCATTGTCTATATCTTCGTATGAAACCCGTGGGCGGCGTCTATGGTCTTGAGAGAAATCTTCGTAATGGACTTTAAACCGCCTTGGATCGTTTCTGCTACGGTCTGGGTAGTCGTCATCTCTAGATCTCTTCGAACCTCGAGAGTGTCGGTCAGAATAAGGGGAACGGCTCCTTTGATCTCTGGATCTATATAACTGTTCGGGGGAGCGTGGTGATAAAGAAGTCGTACTAGAACGGGTTCTGTCTTGACGGTCAACGGAAGTGCTACCGAGTGTACGCAGCGACGTAGTTGCCTTCTTCTCCACTACTCCATCTCGAATCTCGCCCTCGTCGGAGCTTGCTGATGATGCCGTCATATTCCTTGCTATGTTTATTAGGACGATAGCGTCCCCTGCCTTAGATTCGGATAAATGTTTGTCAGCCAAAGATCACAAACAAGATCCCAAAGTGAGAAGAGCCCAACCGGTTATCTCTCAGCGCATAATTTTCTTCTTTGCTTTGGTTTGATGTGGTAGTATACTAGTGAAGGGTGGGTTTTGGTATAATGAACAAAAGTATGAGAGAGTGAAGTGTCAATTATTAGTTTGACTGCCAAGTGGTTGCTGTGTGTGTAGTTGTACAACTGAAACCGATAAATTCAACATCTTGCATGACGGTCAGTTGCAGCTACCATATCGATAAATTCACTAATCTAAATTAGGCTAGGCTGATTTTGCATACACCATGTCAGCATTCTCTAAAGAAAACCTGCGGAAAATCCCCTTCCCCCACCAAAAAGTGCCTCGAGAAGTCCAGAATAATTCCGCATTTCTTCCCACCAAAAAGACGATCAATTATTCCAAAAGATCACCCAAAACTTCAATAAATAATTCAAAATGGGAGGAAGTTCGTATAATCTAGTTCCTCCTTCCCAGCCCTACATGACACTGACCAGAATATCTAGACGGCACAAACCCTATCCACAACAAAGTGAAGAAGAAGGTCAAGGTTGAGGATGATGAAGAGACAATCGCATTCAAGCAGAAGCAGAAGGAGGGCAAGTGATTTCGTGTTTAAACTATCTAACATTCAACTGACAACTATTACTTCAGACAAGGCAAAGCAAGACAAACTAGCCAAGGAGATCGGTGGGCAGAAGGGACCTTTGAAGACCAAGTCGCATGGTATTTCTGGCAGCGGCGGCAAGGGAAAGAAATAAATGGGATTCAGTTCTATGCGTGATGGATTATTGAGTTTACGAGATATTTGAGCACAGGCGTGGATAATACGGCGTATGGGTTTAATGGAGGATTTTCAGACTTGTGTGACAAGGCTCCAAGCTGGACATGGGTAACCGTTTACCATGACGGAGTAATCTATTCGATATGCTTAGGTATTTTCTGGAGAATCTATATTGATCGGAAAGTTATGGACAAATGCAGGCCTGTCTCAAGTGTGGAAGTGTTTCTGTTATCAATTTACAAAGATGGCTACGACTTCGCCGCTGACAAGCTCGGGGAAGCTTCCGCCGGCTGTGCTGCTGTGTTCGATTTATGGACTTTGTAAGGCATTCGGAAATCCCTGTCTCCCGGTACCCAATTTCATACGCAAAGATACCAAAATTAGAGGGGATATCATTGCGGATGATCATGGTCACTGGCCTTCCACCTCATAGCCATCAGACCCCTCGGCCACAGCCGCCTTGGCATCAGCTCCTGGCGAACACTATCAATTCTGTAGTACTTCAACCCTTTTTCGAAACACTTATTCTCTAAATAGTATTGTCCATATCACATTAAAAGTACAGGTATCACGGGCTTTAAGTGATAGACACGACGAGATCTTATCATAGACGACTCGGAGGGAATCCGGGGGCGGGGGAGGGGTTATTATTTTTCCTAGTACCTTATTCATGAGGACATACATAGGAGCATCGCATGGTCGGCGTAGCGTTAGCTATAGATAGACTGAATCGATTGAGAATTTACTACTATTTTCACACTAACTTTTGCAAACCAGAATGTTGTTCTACCTGTGCCTTCTTTTTAGCTTTTGCCTTCATGGCTTGCCTGGCTTTGATTTGTTGCCTTGCCATTCCAATCTTCATTGCATTTCTCCAGTGTTCGACCACGAAGTGTTTGACTAACTGAATATTGTAGAATCCATCCTCGCCCTTGATTGCAGCTTCAGGCACAGCTCCCTCGTATAGCTCTCCTTCCAAGATGATACCCTTCAGAACCTTTATAGCTGCCGACCTCATTTTATAATCACCTCCATCCACAGGAACATTACCCTTGATACCGTCATTCATCACTCCCACTAGATGTTTTGCAAGATTCCAATCGTGTAGCCTGGTTTCGTATTCCTCCTTGACACCAAATTTCTTGAAAGCTTCATCTCGAATTTGTTCCCTTGTGATTTTAGTACCATTATACTTTCCTGCTTCGCGACACATAGGTATGAATTCATCAACCCAGGCTTTGAAGATAGGGCGTTTTGCCAGACGTTGACGATCATTGTGCTTTAGCTTTTTCTTCCCCTCTTCTCCACCCTCTTGACCCTTTTCGACAATATTGCCAGTGACATCTCCTTTCGCTGCATCTTCGGCCACACCTCTGACCCGGAACATTCGACAAGTAGCTGCATATTCAAACATTTCCTGCTGAGTACTGAAACGTTTCCACCACTTTTCCTGATTCAACCCTAAGAAGTCAAGTATCTCGGCCGGGTTGTCAGTCAGAAACACCATGCTCTTCTTCCTGTCAGCCAACTCAATTTCGGGGATTCGCATAAACAATGCGCGGTTGTTGATAGTAAGTCCAAAACTTCTGATCGTGGTGCCAATAATGTTCCATAAGTCACCATGAGCAGAATGAAATAGTTCCCAGTCAAATTCATACTCGTCTTTGCATATATGAACATCGACTTGAACATAACAGCTCTCCGACGAAGTATCTGTAGATACAGCGAGGTTCTTTCTATCCTTAAGCCCTGTTGTAGCATCTCCTGGCCAAGGAACCGCAAAATTGATGGTAGGACTGCCTTTGTTTTGCACCAAGGCTTTTGCATTCAATGCATTTTTAAGCATGTCCCCTACTCGAGAATCGGAGGAAAATGCGTTCTTCAAAGGTAACGCAACAAGAATGTCAACATCTCCATAAGTAGTCTTGCCGGGCCCTTCAATAGCACTCTCAACTTTGGAGTAGAATTTGCGTAGAATCGCTTGATTTTGCTTGAGAACTTTTTTGTAGACTTCTTTAGTCATACGAGGCGTATTGATGGCTGGGATATGAGAAGAGAAAGCGTGGCCTCCCATTGTATTTATGAACTTCAGTAGGAAGAAACTAAATTCAAGGGAGGGAAGATTCCTTGCTTAGACAAGTATTGGAGATATAAGGGATATCAAAGTGGTCATAGGCATATTCTGTAAGCCACACCAAAATGATGACAAGCATTGTGTTGTGCAAACATGATATGCATTGTGATAGAGTGAAATGTGCAAACCTAGAAAAGCAAAACCTTCCCAAAAAACAACAAAATGGTGAATAGAAAGAAACAAGATGCGCCAATCACCAGGAATCACAAAAGAATTGAAAGCATTCAGACAAACGAACATTTTCAACAAGATTTATACTGATTTTGATTTTGATTCCTATCATTAAACATTCCATATCAAACCATCCTCGTCATCCTCGCCATCTTCGTCTTTATGGGGGATTACTAGGAAGAGAGGAATGATTAATTAATTGTCTTTGCTATAATTACTATTTCAACTGGGTAAGGAAACCCAAAATTCGTCATTACTACGCCTCTAAGCCTCAACATTGTCGAATGGTAGGCTTTAATTGGTATAATGATTGAATTCTAAGCGCTATCTGACTGGTCACCCCTCATTTGACCACTGCCATAGCCACCGCGAGGATTCTTGATCTTGAGGTTTGCCTCGGGCACAGCTTCGCGATAAATAACAGCTGAATACTTCTGCTCTACCTACTTGTACTGGCTTACACCCACACTATTAGCAAATTTACATACAGAAGCATAGATTTCCTACAGAGCAATAAGATCGAAAGAAATGTCATATCAAAAATATCCACCATATAGTGCACCGCCGGCTGGACGTGAGTAAAATCTACCCTCTCATTTGCCGACAAGCTCTGATTTGACCGCAGTTGCCCCGCAATCTGGATACCCACCACAAATTCCACCTCGCCGTATGTGAATTAACGTTTGCGACAATACAGCAACACCTGTTGACTTTCAAATAGATTCTCCTCAACCATATCAGCAATACCCTCCAAACCAAAGTCCATATCCTCACAATCCATATGGTGCTCCTCCCCAACAATCTCCATATCCATCGCAGCAACAACCTCCCCAACTATACCCTCCCCAACAAGGTTCCTACCCGCAACAGCAACCGTTTGGTGCACCTCCGCCAGGTCCGCCTGGGCAGTACCCCCCGCCACAGCAATCGCCTTATCCTCCGTCGCAAAGCGGTTATCCTCAACCACCGTATGGCGCTCCACCTCCTGGGGCACAACCTCAATATGGTGCGCCAATAGGCTATGGTCAACCCACTCCACCTTCAGTCGGATATGACCTGAGCTTACCGAGCCCTCCCCGTATACCTTATGACGGACGCGCAGATGCGCAAGCTTTGCGCAAAGCCATGAAAGGTTTCGGTACTAATGAAGCGACCCTTATAGAGGTGCTGCATAACAAAGGACCTTTGCAAATAGAAGTTTTGCGACAGGCTTTCTATGATACTTTCAAAAGGAAATTGTTGGCAGATGTGGAGAGTGAGACAAGCTCGTATTTTAGGGAGGGTCTCGCTGCAATCATTCGGGGTCCTCTGATACAAGATTGTCATTTGCTTTATACCGCCATGGACGGAGTAGGCACAAAGGAGAAATACTTGACTGAAGTATTGATGGGTAGGTCAAATGCCGATATCAATGCAATCAAGTTGATGTATCAACGCCGATACAAGAGGAGTCTGGCGGGCGATCTCAAAGGTGATTTGAGTATGAAAACAGAGGATCATTTCTTGATGGTATTAGAGGCCAATAGAAACGAGGAAAGTGCGCCAGTCATACCTCGCGATGTTGACCGAGATGTGGCAGCTATATGGAACGCGACAGAGGCCATACGGGGACATGACTCGAAGACCGTCTGCGAGATATTCACAAAACGAAATGATGCTCAACTACGAGCAATCAATCACACATACCAACAAAAGCATGGAAGACCATTGGAATGGGTCATAAAAAAGGTGAGCAAAATCATTTCAAACATATTTAGAAATCTCACTGACTCCGGGCAAGAAGTTCAGCGGCCATATGGAGGATGCCCTTCTCTATCAGCTTCGCACTGCTTCAGATAAAGCCATGCGTGATGCAAACCTCATGGAAGAATCAATGAAAGGTTTTGGTACCAAGGATAAATTACTTGTTGCTCGAGTCGTCCGATGTCACTGGGATCCCAAACATATGGATCAAGTCAAGGGTGCATATCAGCATGCTTACGGACGATCTTTGGCCTCAAGAATCTCTGCGGATACAAGTGGCTATTATGAGAAACTGATGGTGAAGTGCGTCGAGTGCAGTCATTTGGTCCAACCTGGTTATACATGGTTCTAGCTGATTTGCATTACGATTATGTTGGGTTTTATGTGGGTTATGTACAATATCTCTGGAGGTATAGCCTATAGGTCTGGCAATTATGGAATACGGTATTGAAAGGAAAGGACATGAGATAGAGAGAATGGAGGGATAATTGGGATCTCCACCCGCGAGCAATTGTTACAGGTTGTACTTTCAGTTATGCGGCGTTTTTGGGGGATGGTATTGGTGACATGATATCAGGACAATGTATGCTACGAATTTATGTTTATTTTTATCATTATGCGAATATTTTAGTCTGATTTTCAGTGAGTCTTGGTGTATAATATCCTTTTTTTCTTGCCCGCACTGTTATACTTGGCTTGAACACAAGTATGTACGCTAGCAATTCACCGACCACCACTCGAAGAAAAGAACACTTTATCCTTCCTTACTTGTCAGGATCAGTGGCACTGAATGTGAATGAATTATTATGATCTTCTATCCTTTTTCCTCAAATGGTAAACCGAGCGTCGGATAATTAATATCAATCAATCCGCTAAAATCATTACTACTATTAATTTACCTATAATTATCAGACACTATATTAATTGAGGGTCTAGCTTATCTAATCGAATTTATTAAAATTATTATAGTATTTTGAAATAAAAATATAATAACTTCCTAAAACTTTTGGAAATAGAAATTCTAAAAAAAATAGTTCAATTTTTAAATCAAATTTCTATTGAATATAGAATTTTTATAAAATTTAAAGGATTTTTGAAATTATATTAAAATTTTAAAATAAGTGCTTTCGTATTAGTTTTTGGTAAGGAATATTCAGTAAGTTAAAGTTAGACCCTTAATTAATATAGTATCTAATACTAACTATAAAGTATTATTATTATCAGACATTACTATACCTGGTCGGAGTTCTCACTTTGTAAATTAGTCTATTTTCGTAGCACGTCTGAATACCCCTAGGGAGGTCCACCACAGACGTTAAGTAATATAAATAAATAAATAAATAAAGTATTATTAGAAGAGTTTCATTTAATTGTTCTAGTGACTTTTCTTAAGACGGATTAGGTTTGTAAATAGAGAATAATAATAATTAATTGATTGATTAATTAATTAATAGATATAGTTAATATTAATATATATATACATATATACATATATTAATAATATACTATAATTTCAATAGCTAGGGATTCACTATCTATATATATATAAACAAGTAAGTAGGTTTCTATAAATAAAACTCTTAAATTGAAGATATGGATGTATTCTATAATGTATACTGGGATTTTCTTTTATAATTCTACAAAGTATGATTTATAGATACTTAATTGATATATACTATAAGACAAGTAGTCTTGGATTAATGCTTATTACTTAAAGCACTTGTTTATATTCTATTAAACTTAATTGATTTCATACTACTACTACTACTATCTGCTTTGATTAAACCTAGGGAGGTAATAATAATCAAAACTCTAAATATATACCTTATATCATTAACTAATAAATTATATAATACGCACACCGCCTCCTAATAGGTTATGATATCGAATACTAATAATATATTAATCAAAATCAATTAATGATTCTTCTTATAGATACTCAATTGACTTAACTATTAATCACTTTGTTCTACTCTAGTAAGATAAACTTCTAGTATAAATGTTATTATAAATATCTATTATTCAATAAGTCGAAGTATATTGAATTCTTCGAAAATTATAATAGTCTTAAATAAAAGAAGAAAAAGAGTAACCGAGTTATAATATACTTTATCTCTTTTGATTTCATTCTTTATTTATTAGTTTTCTTAGCTTTTAATTTCCCAGTAATTTAGTTACTATATTTGGTGCAAATAGACAAGGGTCTCAACGCTAGCAAATTTTAGCTTCGTATAGTTTAGCTTCTGTTTACTTTCTTTCGATTTCTTCATCATCAAATATTTACTTGATTCTCTCTATCTTATTGTTGTTATAAGCTTTATCAACCGTGATCTCTTTTTCTACTCATCTCAAAAACAAATAACTTTGGATTCAAGAGAAAAGAAGCTCTTTAATCAATACAGTTCACTGTGAGCAATCTCTTTCACTTTTATTCATACGAGAATACGTCTCAGGATCTCGGCAATTCGTTCATTACATCCGTTTTGCATAATCTTATGATTAGAAATACTAATAAGTACTAGGTACTTCTGGATATAGATCGATTATCCCTCTCGAGGAACACTTGTTGCAGACCTGCGACATCTCACTTTTCTTCTGAACCCCTATTGACCCTACGATATGAGTATCTAAAGTTCTCACATTACTCTTCACATAGGTACATTTCCCTTTCCTTGATTCACTCCCTTTCGCTCTCGACCAATTAAACGATTCCTGTATGCCATAGTCACATGATATCTCTTATAATAATTAATAGTGTCATTATTATAGGGTTGTTAAAATTCACCTTTCCGCGCTCTACTATTAGATCCAAATAATTCCACGTCGTTTTAAAAATCTCTTCTCAAAGACACGAAACTTTGAAGGTTTTTATTTACATCAAGCAAACCAATCAACCATTATTCTTCTCTAACACGTGGATTCCACGTGGGTGATAGATCGAATGCCTTCAATACGTCTTGACGAGAGTGATGACGACTCTGAGCTTTCCGACGTTGACGTAGCTGAGATAGCCAGTGTAGCTCTCTCAGATACCCCGGAATCTACAGTACTTCCAAACGCCTTAGATTTGCCTGAGATCGATGAAATGAATAGGGATGAGTCTCCTGTCAGGTCTCAAACCATTGCAGCATCATCAAACTCAGAAGAGCATGGTAACATTGTTGATGTTGATACCCGGTCATCAGCCGAGGACCAAGGCGAATTAGAAAAAAGTTTCAAAACGGCACCTGAGTCTCCCAGACATACTAGATTGCCAATACAAACCACTGGTCGCCGAGGCAAGAAGTCATCCACAGAACAGGAGCCTGGGAATGACCCATCAGAACAGCTACCGAAAACTTTGAAGAGAAAATCATCTCCAAGCGAATCTCCTATAATGAATTCCATGAGTCCCACGGCACATAGGCAACTTCGTCGTTCAGTTATTGTTCCGCCGGAAACAAGGCAATCATCCACAGCGATCTCCGAGCGTCAGTCCACATTCCACCACGAATCACCATCCAATGCGAAGATCCAAGAAGAAATTGCTCGTTTGAGGGAAACTTTATTGCATGTGTCAACTGAGGCGACTCAAGAAATTTTGAAGGAACAGTGGAGGAACTTTCTTTTTACGAACGCAAAAGAGTCACACATCACATTCATTCTTCGAGCCGGATTAAAGAATGCTGGCCCTAGTGTTCTTGCCCGAATCTACAACGACTCGGGTGTCATGAAAGATACCTTCTTGGAGACTATCACCTCTAAGCAGCCCATTGTTGCCAGGGTCCTTAAGAACGCTTCCGCAAATCAGATTGCAGATCTTGTACCTAGCAAAGTTCTCGATGAGGCTTTATCTGAACGGTTGAAGAGTGTCCCGGCAAAAACACTCATACGATGGCTGGCTGAGGCTGATAGACTCGGTTACAGTCTTGACGATATCCTGGATGAAAACGATGAGACTGTTGTCCCAAACATAGCGAGTAGGGCACAAAGTCATGATGCTGATATTGATATAGCAATGGTAGATGGTGGACAAAAGAAACTGGAAGCTCCATCTTTGGATCCACTTGTTGCTGAGCAGGAACGCATCCGCGCCCTGCAAAAATCGCAAATCAATGCCCAAGCAAAACCTCCACGCGAGTTGAGATGCCCTACCTGTACCTATAAGTTTGATACCGTTAGAGGTTATAATTTCGTGAGTCTAGAACTATTATGGTTCTAATTCCAAGCTAACAATAATATAGCATCGACAAAAAAACATCTGTACTAGAACTCAGCCTCCCGGATTAAAGTTTTATTGTGGTAATTGTGCTCAAGGCTTTACGACCAAGCAAGGAATGCTATATGTAAGTTTGATTTGTATGACTTGCGGCTTTTCGCTGACCTGCCAAAGCATGAAAAGAAGCGTGTTTGTCTTGGAGTAGAAGGGAGTGCCGACGATGAAGCCATTTACCAAGATTACCGAGACATTCTTGCGAATTCGCCAAATCCTCAACACGCAATCCATCATTACGGACAGCACCCTGACCACTCGCAGGCTGGAGCATTTCCCAATATCCCTCGTCCACCTCTCCACACTCCAGGATCACGCTCCAAGCATATTGAAGCGATCATCGCTGCCTCCCCCTGGGACGAAGAGGCTCGTCATTCGCCATCTGAATTACCTCCAGATAGACGTGCTGCTCTAGAAGCTGCTCTCCAGAGAGTCGAAGAAAAGTACGTCGAGGATCAAGCCAGCATTCCCGAGGACTGGCCCGCCAAAAAACGAGAGGCACGGCTTACATCTCTCAAGAATGGAAACGCATCTCGTAAATCTCAAATCCGCAAACAATTTGGTGTTACTCTTCGTATGCGCGACAGGGATAAGGAGGCAAAGAAGATACGTGAGGTTTTGGGTTCAAATTCTCCAATGTCATCTAGCGGCATAAACAGGATTGAATATCGTAATTCACCAACCGTTGCTGGCTATCCAGTCAACGCTCAGCAACAAATGCATCAGGGCCCAATACCAGCCGGTATGAGAATGGAGATGGTGGATATGAGACCTGCTACAGGATTCTCGCCAATCAATGCTCCGCCGCAACACCAGCAACATCAGCAATATACGCAAGCGCCACCAGGTCACCACCAAATGCAATATCCAGGTCCTCCTCAAGGTCAAGGTTTTCATCAAAATTTCCCGCCTGTACCACAACTTATGTCGCAGCAACGACCTGGCTCGGGCCATCAAATGAGCCCAGCTGGGTATGGAGGAGCTCCAGAACAAGCGTACAGAGGACCCGAAGATCATGCAATCAAAAGAATCAAGCGTAGTTCAAATGGAGAAATGTCACGAGCAGAAGAAGAAAGAAGTAGACATTTTGCAGATTCGGCTCCGATGGGTTTGGATGAGAGAATGGCTTCCGAGGGCAGAAATCAGACTTATCATGGTATGGGAATGCTCGTCATGGAAAAACGAAGACCTGTTTCTGCAGGAACAAGTGGTGTTGTCGTGGAGAGTGAGACTAGACCAAATTCTTCAGGCTCAAGTAGTGTGCGAAAGAGGGTGCCAGTTGGGGCATTGCAAAGGCAATGGGAGGCGTTGAATGGGAAACGGCCAGGTAGAAAGGCGGAAGTTGAGACTAGAGCCGAGGCGGTATCAATGGATAGTACGGAGGGCAATGAGAGAGCAAATGGACAGGCTGAGAATGCGATTGTGGGTGGTAAAGGTAAGGAACCAATGCACGAGGGAGTTGAGGATGTGGTCGATTTGGTTAGCGATGAAGGCTCGAGTGAGCATGGAACTGCTGGTGCTAGTGGAGAAGAAAGCTAGATTCCTGGGAGCGGCGGTGAGATTGGGGGGGCTGTTATACATTTGTTCGATGGGAGCATGGGGTTTATTTTCATTCGTGGCCATGCCTTCTTTTTATACCTTTGTCAAACAAGCAAGGTTTGTCCCTTGGAGGCAAAACCAAGGGTCAGCGTAACAGAAGCTTTATTGGAATCTACGCTCGAGGAATGTATAGATGGGAAGAGTGTCGAGAATTCCATCTCGTCTTGAACACCTCGATTTGCCTTGTTTTTGGTTTATTTTCAAGACCATGTTATGCGATTCAAAGCGATAGATTATCTGATGAACGCAGCTCGTTCCAAGGTCTTTGCTTTAAATCTAGTATCTTAAAGGTATTAATTAGTCAATACAATGAAATTACTGAATACTAAAATTCAAGATCATTGGTGGCGTGATTAGACTGATATATATGCAATGGATAATGCAATAGATTCTCTCTTCCAACATTCAATCAAGCATAACCAAGGAAAATCCAAGCCTCGAGATACAAAGCTTAGATGAAGTAAGATTTTCACCAATAACCAGAAAAAACCAAAGTACACACTCAATTGTTCCATGATACTACACTTCTTACTTTTTCTCCGGAAATCAAAATCATGTGATGTTTATATTTCGGGGTAACAGATAACCTAGCAGCTGTGATAACCGTATATCGTGCGTATCTCTTCGCATAGATTCACCAAACCCACCAAACAAAATATCCCCACCATCTAATCAGATCGATTCCCGCCCTACCCCTCAATTTTCGTCAATCACAATACCCACATGCACATACATACATGTCTTGATTATCTGCAAGCACCCCCGCCTACAATCTCACCAACCTTCCACTGCCGGCGCGCCAAGCGCTTGTCCACTCCGGCTAATTCCACGCAACCAGTTGCTCCTGCCCCTTTGGGAAAGTTTTCCCAATTTTCCCGCTTCTTCGCGTCTTGGTATCTCTTGGGTTTTGCTGCTTGTGTATTTTTCCAAGACTTTCTCCAAGAGATAAAGAGAAGATTTTTGTTTAGGGTCGAAGTGAGAGATGTGTAAGGGGGGATTGGAAGGGGGGATTACAAGAGGGAAGGTAGATGTTTGTGGACCAATGGGCAGGCGGGGATGGAGGGAGACGAGACGGGGCGGATACATAGTATGCGATGTAGAGATGCTGAGGCGGATTTGAGAGATGGGAATTGCGTGTTGATATGATATGATATGATATGATAGCGCGTGTGGATGGGTTTGGGAGGGAACATCATTTGAGAAATTGATGTGTGAATTTTGATTGATTGGATGAGAGATAGATCGGGCTGGGGTTTGTTTGGGTTTGGGGGTCTAGTTTGTAGAGGAGAGGGGGGGAGATGCTAGCAGATCTATGAATAGCAAACCAGTGATAACATTCCCTTTCTATAGATAACCACAGTTATCAGCGCCTTCATCCCCATTCGATCATACTATAGGCTAAAACTCACGCGCTCTTTCACAAGCTTGCATAGAGGATTGAAACAAGGAGACTTGTTATATCCCCTCGCCTTCTTCTTTGGGGTGGTACGATACGGTAGTGAGTTGGTCTACGATGTCGATATCCTCCTCGCCGAGCCAGCCCAACCCATGAATTAAGAAGGAGATAAGCTGTTTGCTTCATCTGACTCCATGAAGCTATTGAGACCCTCAAAAAGGAAAGTGATAATTCTCATTATTTGGATTTTGGGATCCACAAATCATGTATATCATTACTATAAATTTGAAGCCATCACCACATTTTCAAACTCATCAGCAGCTCCAGTCCACTCCTCCAATTCCAGTATTCTCCTAGCATTTTACGACTCTGTACTACAGTACCTTCACAATGGCACCAATTCTCAACCTAGCTCTCGCTCTCGCGATGCCCATCCTTTCATTGGCGGCTGCTCTTCCAACCGGAGCTGAGCTCGAGAACCCTGCCTCGACTTTAGTAGGCACACCAGAGATTGTCGGAGGAACCACCGCTGCTCTGGTGAATTCCCCTACATTGTCAGCTTGTCCTACAGTGGCTCCCACTTCTGTGGAGGTGTCTTGATCAACGCCTATACTGTTCTTACTGCAGCTCATTGCTCCGTGAGCTACTCGGCCTCGTCGGTTAAAGTTCGTGCAGGAACTTTGGTACGTTTTCATCTTTCATCTGTAATTTGTCCAAAGCAAAATTGGTCACCTAGTCCAATTACTCCAATCCTCCACGTTTCGTACGTCAAGGTACATAGGAACTGATTTTTGTATAGACCTGGGCATCCGGCGGAACACAAGTTGGCGTTAGCAAGGTTGTAGTCCATCCATCCTACAGCTCCTCCACAACCAACAACGACATTGCGCTTTGGCATTTGTCGACTGCTCTCCCAGCCAGCTCAACCATTGGCTATGCCACTTTGCCCGTCCAAGGCTCCGATCCAGTCGTTGGTTCTACCACCACAGTTGCAGGCTGGTATGTATCTCCAACCTTTAGCAAACCTTTCTTGAAGAAAGAGCACTAATCTTTAAACAGGGGTCTTTTGACTGAAAATTCATCTACTTTGCCATCGACTTTGAGAAAGGTCTCAGTTCCAGTTATCTCACGCGCTTCCTGCCAAGCTGAGTATGGTACATCTGCCGTTACAACCAACATGTGGTGTGCAGGATTGGCTGCAGGTGGTAAAGATTCCTGCTCTGGTGACTCTGGTGGACCAATCATCGATGCTGCCACTGGTGTTTTGGAGGGTACTGTATCCTGGGGTCAAGGTTGTGCCGAGGCTGGTTACGCTGGTGTCTACTCCAGAGTTGGTAACTATGTTACTTACATTCAATCCAACCTCTGGACCTCTTTGTGAATATGGAGAGTATGATTTAGTGGAAGGCTGAGAGTGGGAATGTGGGCGGACAAAGGTTCGTAGCATGGAAGGTAGCATAGGAGTAGATGGTGGCGCAGCTATAGTATGAATGAGTTAGTCTTAGTCTAAGGAATTTTATTCTGCTGTTGCATTTTTACATACTTTTAGCGAGAATTGACCACCCTAGAAACACGATTGAAGTTTGGATGATGCCGTGAAATCTCCTAACAAAAGAACTTCGATGAAGTAAGGACCCTGGATACTGGCTCCACTCGGTTACGGCAAAGTATACACCTCGAGATTCTTAAAGCATTGAAACCTGCAATCCATCGATACTCATAGGGAAGGATTGTGTAGCTTTGCACTATTAGCGAAATGTACATAGCTATAGTACTCCTGTGGAAACATCTCACCAGTGACTCTTCACTCTCGTAATCCGACTGCGACTCTTCGTAGAATTTGTGTCGATACTGTAATCGGCCTCGTAAAAACCAATCAATGCCTATGATACAAGATAAGATGCAGTAAATGACACTGATATAGTTCATATCTATGATTATAAGTCCGGACCATGGTAACGATGATATAATTACTTACTTGATGCAGTCACTGGGAGATGTATTGGAAAGGAGAACCTGAAAGATAATATGTTAATATTTTCACATAAGATGGCATGAATGACTTACATGATGAGTGCAAATAGTGTCCAAATAATTGTCACGACGTTGGCAAAATAGCCAAACCTACCAAGCCAAAAAGGTCCATGTAAAATTTTCTCGCGACCCTTATAGAGCAGGCATAGCAGAGGAATGCTGTAAGATATATACGGGAGAACAATACATCCGATGATCATGCTGTGGGACGTGTTAGAATTGAACACTACTTGTGCATGGGAGCGCGTAGGACTCGCCTATTAAAAGCAGTTGTTGACAATAAGTACAGAAATCCGAGTATAGCAACGATTGTTGCGCTCATGGCGTGTGCTCGAAACGGGACATCTAGTGTAACATTAATCTTGGCTAGAGATCTGTGGAATGGAACACCTCCATCTCGAGCAAAGGTCCAACAAAGCCGCGACTGCAACGTATGACATGCAATGAGACAACCGATCCCACTTGCCACGATGAGAGACTCAAGGAAAATTGCAGCAGATCGATTACCGACGGACTGATAGAACAGTTCCAGAATGGGTACTTTCGTAACAGTTGCAACAATGGCATCAAAATTATTGAGACTGAAGAACATCGCAACAACGAAAAGCCACGCTGTCGTAAAGCCAATCACAATTGTCGCCATAATCGAGATCGGAATTACTACTTCTGGTTGATGAGCTTCTTCTGCTAGGTGTACAGCACTATCGAGGCAAGAAAATGCCCAATTTGCGTTTACAAGACCGACAATGAAAGCAATGCCATTGTTTGACCAGCCAGTATTGTTAATGAAGGTTGTGAAGACAAAGTTAATGTCTTGGTGTGATGGGGCTTGTGATGGGACGGCAAGAAGAATTATTCCAAAGGAAATTAAAGATATGTAAAGAGTAACCGTCCCAAGTGTCGGCAAAATCTTGCCATGACAATTGAAAAGAAAGGTAAATAGATTAACTAATTGGTATGCAATAAAAACGTGCGACTCATGGATCATACTGTCAATGAGTCAGTCTGTGAATGTGAACTGGAGACAAATTCCACATGGAGAACTCACAAATCCGAATGATTCAATTGCCAACATCCAAACACTGCCGACGCAACTGCCAATGATACACTCGCTGATGCAAATAGGGACCCAGCCCATGCACAGTACCCAGTCACAAATGACAAAGGCCTGGCATATTTCTTGGGAGCTAGTTCCATAACCCAAAAATGTTGACCTGCAGCATTTGGCATTGCACTTGCCAGTTCCGATAACGAGCATCCTATAAAAACACTCACGCAGGCAACAAGGGGTATTCCATAAACAAATAGAGCAGGACCACCAGAGTCAATACCTGTGATGAAGGCACTGGAAATTCCAAACCACGAATTGGTGAGAGAGAATCCTTCGCCCAGTATTGACCATAAAGTGAATTTCCGCCGCATATCGTGATCATTAATATCATCTTGTTTTGTTGTTGCGTTGGGAATAGTATCTGGCTCGTAGATGGCTGCATTGGACGACGAAATATCGTTAAGCTTTGGAATGTCCATAATGTTGTTTGGAATCCACTGATCGCTCGAGAGGTATTAGATTATGTATGAGAAGTGATCTTATGTGGCTTCAAGTGAGTGAATGGCGCCGCGATCGTCAATCACTCCAGGTCTTTCTGAGATAGTGGTATCGCGTGCAGAATCTCGAGAGTGACAAACTCTGGAACATGTACTGTGCAAAAATGCTCTCACTGGCATCCAATAAATATAAGTTTGCCGATGAACGATGCGTCTAACAGAGACGAATTCATCAGACTTTAGAGAAGATTTGACATCTATTCTGATGGGATTTCATGAATTGTCTGTCCTATTGTGGAAGTTTATCCCAATCACCCCCTTTTGAGTGAAAGACGGGTTTGAAGAAGACGCACTGAAGATAAGAAGTTAAAACCTCAACGCATTATCGATATCATTGCTTTGCTATGGAAGTACATAACACTAGGTAGAGGAAGACGATTGTAAGATTATGGTCCGGATAGGTGAGGATAAGACGTATAAGACACGGCAATGCGACACGAACGTTTCATCCAAACTTTTGTTGCTGTACGAATTGTCCGTGAGTTCTCCACTGCCGGGCAAATAATATATCATGCATATGAAACATTCTAGCTAGCTTCATTCCTCACATGTCAACCACATGCCAACTTACCTAGTGTGTTTCTGATCATTATTTATACTACGCGTAGGATAGATAAGATAGATAATATCCACAAGCAAGTTGTTGATAGAGAAGATTGAAAAGTCGCCGAAGATACCAAACTACTAGATAGTCTCATCTAGAACGAAGTATCGCAAAACAGGGAATTATTAGATGAGAGCCAATGATACATGCCATCGATTCTGTCAGCTGAACCTGTCAGATTCGAAGCTCAATCTTAAATATACGAGACTGTGTTATATAAATGCCACGTTTATAAAGTATTGGTAAGAAGCGATTCGTGATATCAAATTATCAGCACAAAAGGCTGATGTTTTGATTAATTCTTGTTCGTTTGTAATAAATGCGTCTTTTGCCTATTTTTGTGAGACTGTCGGTATAGAGGGAGGCTTTCTTGGAACCTTGGGGAGTGAGTGCAAGAATCTTCATCAACGGTCAACAGTTGGGTTATCTAACCAAATAGAAGTCACATTCATGAGAAAGATGTGATCAAATTCGAAGATGTAAATGAGGATTATTAGTTATCTCAAAATTCAGACCCTCATCGTCGATATAACATTTATCTGCTTATTAATAAGCCGAAAAAAATTCGAACCAATCAGAGATCGGGGGAACGTTATTCTCCTCAAGGGTCTGAGAATATTTGATTGTATTTTTAATAAGGAACTAATTGAATTTGTTTAATAAAAGCTCTTTAATTATATACTTCGATATTTCAACTATAATTTACTAAAAAACGAATTATAGCTTTCGAAAAAGCTTAATTAATATTATTATTTAAATTTGCTTTTTAATAAATATAAATTATTGTTATTGTATAATTTGAATAAAAAGAAATCTATCACGCTAAAAGGACGTCCTAATAGCTGTATAGCTAATTGGGTTTATATAGGACACATTCTTCCCGTGACACACCCCTGAGATTGCTGACTAGTTGGTTATAGGTAGTAATCTCTTTATACTAGTATCAAATGAGTCATATATGCAAATCTCGTTCCATTATAATATCATTGCTATTTACTCAGGTTCCCTATTGGATATATCTAAATTAGGTTTGCTGTGTGGATATATCTAATTAGGATCGCTGTATGGATGTATCTGATAAGTTGATATCTGGAGGGCTTTAGAGTAGATCTGAGAGTAGATCTGATGAAATACTTTTTATGTATAGATCTATTGAAAAAACCTACAAAGTATGGTTATGAAAGTAAAGAATGATATTATTGTACTATAAATACTACCAGGCTTATAATTATTATACTAAAAGAACGTCTCAATAACTATATAACTAATTGGGTTTATATAGAATACATTCTTCTCGTGATAAAGTTTAATAAAATATTATATTTTGAAAATCTTACTTTTTTATTTTCAATAATCTAAATATATATAATTGAATAAAACAATATTAATAAAATTTATATAAAAATTGTTGAAAGTAGTTAATATTTGTAGCCTGGTGCTAGGGCCCAATCGGGACTAGCATCGTTTCGTCTTAAATAGCCTTATATTCTACGAATATATACAATCTTATTCTAAATCCTTAGTCAAACTATATAATTGTAATACTTTGCTGTAGAAGAACTGTAATACAGGGTACAAGATGCCTTTAGAATCTACAACTAGAGGAGCGAGAGCAAATCACTCCTTCGAAGACTATATAAACTATTTATGTACACGTGATCGGTCACGTGCGCGAAGGCGCACGTGACCGATCGTATTGCGATCCAGTCCGATTCGTAACAATAATAATAAATCATACTCAAAACCATCTTATTTCATTAGTTACTATATTATATTCCAACAAAAAAAATAAAAAAATTCAGTTCTATTTATTAGATCTACCCTAAAACTATATAATAATTGAAAGAATTTAAATTATTAAAATACCAAAATATTATATTTTACACTATAATCAGAACCAAATTGTTTCAAACCCTTCGGTGATCCTTAGGATGCTTATACCTCGAAATCAAGGCCATATATTATATAATCACCGATGGGTCTAAGTATGAGATAAATTATTAGTGTGATGCTAGAACACTCTGTATGATTACACTTTGCGTACAAGGTGTGGTCTTAGTAAGAAAAAGGCCAAATTTATCACAATTGCACATCAGTGAGCAAAAGTCCGAAGGTCGATAAATGTGTCCTACGCTGTGTAAAAATGCATAGCTGACTTCCTGGTTGTTGTATGCTCAACATATGTACGCTTCTTTGTTTTATTTTCAAACCTGATATAAGCATGCATTGAGTCTGTTATAAAAGCAGGACTGACAGGCCATCATCATCATTAATGGCGAAAGGCAAAATTAGATCAAAGGTTATAATCAATTACGTACGAATAAGTAAATCTGTCAAAAACAAAAAGACAAAAACGACACCTGAGTGATTCGAACACTCGCTCCCGAAGGAAATGCCTGACTTTGTATTGATACAATAGCAGGGCATCGCGTTAACCACTCCGCCAAAGTGCCAGTTTGGTTGAAAGTGCCGTGTTTGAAAATCTATATATAGGACATTTGTTTGCATGGAAAGTTAATTGGTAGATTGGCGGGGCTGTGGGGTGACCTCCACACATGTTTAATTTCTGATACCTCAGATTACTCGTCGTCGACTGTACCATTTCACCAGACGTACGAGCAAAGTTAAAAATTAAACAATCAAAGGGTTTCGATCATCTTCCACTGAGACTCTAAGGCCTAAAAAGTGTATGCTTCAGCGACATCCTTGGTAAAGCATTGCTCCACAAGTTCCAGGACGAAAAAAAGTTCGCAAACAATGTCATCAGTCTAGCTCCCCTCCGTCTCTTCTGATGGCTAGGGAAAGATATATTCCATTGTACTTCTGTCAAAGGAGTAACTATCTCGATATCATGATATCCCTCGCTGAAATCATCGATGTAGGGGAGTCCGTAGAATTCTGGTTTGATATCAAACGCTTATATCTTGGCAGCATACTGGTTTAAAAATCCATGCGGCTGAGTTCAAAAGTATAGGGTTGAAGTTATCCAAAACTGTAGCCTCTTTTGCCAGGGTTTCATTAACTACACTTTCACAATATCGTGCATGTAACAGTACGGTTGGACTCTGGAATGCCATCGGCGACCTCACCAACGTTACCGTATCGCTTCTGATGATGGGAACACATCCATAAATCATTCGAGCATCAGCTATCTCCCTACCTAATACTAGGTCTCCATTCAGTTGTCACAGCCGCCTAACGCCAACACCTTAGATCAACGCAAGAGTGCTTCCCGGCTCTGGCTGAATTGCATTAATGTAGTATGATGGGACTACACACTTCCGGTTTGATATACTCCAGAAGGACCGTATCGATTATGAACAATGTCTCGCGCAGCTCCTACAAGATGAGAGTTAGCCTACCAAATCTTGGATAGAAGACATATACACGAACACTCAAGCATTACTTATCAACACAAAATAGCTTTTACACTATCAAAAACAGAAGCATCATGGTTGTTTAACTAGCCATCGAAGATGTTTATGCTTGATCCGTGAGTAAGAGGGCAGGTCACTATGAATTTGATGTTTTATTCTACATAAGTCGTTACTTTGCCGACCTGACGTCGCGCCCTTCTAATTTGGTAACATTCTAGCGAACTATGATGAGTTCTATTACACACAGAGACCCAGTCAAGGCGAAATGTTAGTGGAGAATTATTCCAGGCTGAGGTCAAGCTAACCGCTATTCAATCAACAATGTTACTACTAGACGTGTTATCTGGTGCAGCTAGCAGAGCCGACGTGCAGGATGTATCGACGACGACAGGAAACGAGCGGACACCTTTTTCATGTTTGAGGACACCAAGCTTCCCGCATTCTCTCTGCTCTTCTACATTTTGCTATCGCCTCGCGCGATGGCAAGAAGCCTTTAACCAATAGGATTTCGCTTGAAGCCACTGGGTCCCCTGATAAAGAAGATCGAAATTTCACCATGAATCTGCAGTCAAGTTACGGTTGAACTTCCTCTGAGAATAAGACCAACTACAAGGAAGGTCAGTTTGACGATACCGCGGCGAAGAACCCATGACTTGGATACTCTGACAAGCTTATAAAGATAACACAGAATCATAATTGGGAAGTTACGAAAAGCCAACCCTGGCAGCAATGGCTATGAGAGTAATTGGTTCAACAATTACAATGCCGAAGATGATTTCCTAGACCTTTACATATCAACAAATAAGCCACTCGCGCGAACATTATTTCTTCACCGGGCTGCCATGCCTTAAAGAAGAGGGGAAAATAATGCCCGCAGTCAAATTCACAACTATTAACCCTTCAAGCCTACCTACGAAGAGGATTCTCACAGCCAAGCCAAGAACTACGAGCAACCTTCTGTGGACTGCAATTCCTACGGCAACACCAACTACTGGGACCTTAACAATGTATATGGTTGCCTTTCAAAGTCTACCTGTTAAGAAGGTACTGAAGCTTTCTGCAATATGTATCAATAATACCAGTCATCTTAATCTCAACCTGTTACCTATCCATGTATTGAATTTGTACATGATCAGACAGATGGTTTTGAAGACTTGAAATGATATTCCCTAGTTATGAGTGGTACAGTTTTTCTCTCAGTCAGTATATATCTACAAGTCGGAATATATGCTGTACTTGTCTTAATCTGGGGATCCTCATTGACAACCTTCTGAAATCATTCATTGTTCTTGACTGTTGTCAAAATTCAAGGACCAAGGTAAGATTTCTATCTTCTTCTATGAAAATCAATGATTTACTTTTGCATGCTGTTTCTGATGAAAGACTCATTTATATAGGTGAGTACTTTGGCAAATTCCAAAACCATGTCTCTTATGGGCACTCGTATTCTTAAGCCATTGAGTTATTCAAAGAAGATTATTAACCTGGATTATTGAATTCCTCTTTGATCTTTGATTGTTTGTGGAATGTGCACATTGAGGGATTTAAAAGTGAATTCGGAGAGAGAACAGTTGGGTTCTTAGCCGAAGATATCAGGGCCTCGAGCATCTCGACAATATACTCACAACTTAATTTGTATTATGGTCGAACTGCAGGGTTTTCACATATCCATGGATCATAGGACATGAATAAAGCAGGATTCAAGAGTTTTCTTTGGATTATAGAAAAACATTGAGTCTAGCTGGAGTTGTCATCTAAATATCTGGAAGGGAATTTTCTATCTTTCAAATTTATCAAAGAAAAGAATTCACTTTGCGCCTCCACCAGGGACATCGCGGTACCAAGACTACAAGCCATTCAGCACTACCACCATCCTAAACACCGTATCAAGACCTCAACTCCATCTCAAAATAAGAGGATGGCTTCGTCTTCTTGTTCCCGAGATCAACTTCTCTCCGCCGCCATCTCCAAACTCTCCATACAAGTCGTCCACCCAGAGCCGCTCATACGTTGAACCATGAATTCATCCTCATCCACCACACCGGAATCCTCGCCGCCCCCAAACCCATACAACCAATGCACCATAACCAACCCCTCCACATTCTCCAAATGGCTCGACGAAATCGGTTCCGAAAAAACAAACACCATTACGCACCTAACCCTCTACCCATCTCCCCATCTCGGTCGCATCTCCTCTCTTACCCATCTTGGCGACGGTCTAGGCGATTCCTTCGGCGACGCTGAAACCTTCGCCGAACTGCACGCCTGGGTGACTCTTCTCCAACGCCTCTCCAGTTGCGCCTCGGGTATCCGCTCTCTCACTGTTGTATTTGGCGCCGATATGAGCGGAAGAGATACGCATGGATATCGAAGAGGCGTGGGCGAATGTCTGGGGTTCATATGGGCGATTGGCAAGTTTCAGAATTTGGAATGGATTGATTTGCAGGGATATTTTCCGGCGCAGTGGCCGTGGTATTTGAGAAGCGTGTGGGGTGGTCGGAATACGTTGATTTATAATAGGGTGGAGGCGTCGGAGTGGTTGTTGAGGGAGTGGAGGAGGGGGACGGAGAGGTTGGATCCGAGGGAGTTTGGGTGGCAGTGAGAATTTGGGGGATAGATGGAGATGGGATATGGTGTTTTCCGGGAATGATAGGAGAAATTGGTATTACAATGGCTACTTTCGAATTTGCGGTTTGATTTTGCTTATAATGGAGTAATCTAGGAGGAAAGGCGGGTGATCTCTACTCATGTGTGTGTACGGGGATATATATCTTTGAGATGCAGGATGTAACATGGCGCAGTAATAATAAACGTTCTTGCTACTTTGTCAAGGGAAGCGCGCATGTATGGATGGATGTATGACCTGCATGTTCCTAGCATTTTTCCTATGAGCTCAGAAGTGACAACGCCATGGGTATAGACAGTATTTAACAGCTTTGGTATACCCATCCCAGCAGCCAGCCCCTCTCATTGAGATACAATGAAACTCCTAGATCACCTTCCCATGTAAACTCAACGACAATCCATCATCTTTCGAAGACACTAAACAATACTTTTGAGGGAAAAGTAGAGGGTTTGACCGCCATACCTAAAACCCCGTAGCCAATATCTTATATATTTATTTACCATATTTTCCATTTTCCGTTGCCCATTTTCAATCGCGTCAACTCCCTATGTATCCATCACAAGCAAGGTTAAACTCACGTTTGTGCAAGCCATGCGGTCGTGAGTTATTTGAATCGATTCTACACCTTTTACCACTTCTATTTCCCCGCCCTTCTCGGATACCCACTTGAAATATTAACTTCACTTGCCTCCACCACAACAAGCTCATTTCCTACAATCAATACTGATAAATTAATCATCTCATTGATTAGAACCGCTGCAGACTTGACTGTTGAAACATATATATGAAATGCTCGACGAGCTGATCCTTACAAATCAAGTAAGTCTGATTCATAAGGCAGCATCGTATTGAAAAATACGTCATCAGAGAGCTTGTGCCAACGTGTGCATCCCGTGCGAATTTTTCTGATATTACCATGCTGGCGCAAAAATCTGAAGAAGATTGATACAGGGCCAAAATCAGATGTGAATCGAGGCATCGGGAGATTTTTAAGGTGCTGCTCCTCGCACAAAAGCAGATAAATAGCTAGTATAGTATCACATAATGTCCAGTAATCAATGGCAAGATACTTTATCGATTCGGATTGAGCCCACGTCTTAGTAGGCAAAGAGCATTGCATGTAGTTTTTACTCGCGATCCGAGCTAATTGACGGTCTCTTGAAGTCTCTTTGCGGCGTGTAGAAGGGCAGAGATATTTAGTTCGCCAATTCATCCACTTAAGCTTTCTTTCCATTTTAGATTTTGGATAGAATCTCAAGATTTCCATGGCACGGTCATGACCAAGAATTTGACCCTCAACATCATTCATGAAACGTCGCTGTCCATTCGGCGTGATCATTTGACCAACGAGGAAGTGTAAATTATGGATGTGAATAATGTCGCTTTCTGGATCAAAGCGAAGAATTCCGTAATGCTCATCTGCTCCCACAAATATAGGAAGAGTTCCACAAAATCTCTCGAGTGCAAGTGATCGAGAGTAGCTATTGACTCTCAGCAAGGCACGAGGTCCGGTCGAATTAATGGCTGCATACGGATCGTGTATGTCTGAATTATAATGATACGCATCGTCTACAAGACTCGGCGTTACATAATATTCCTGCCCCTTTTGATCGCTTTCAATAACGTAGGTCCACAGCATTGCGATAAGTTCTTGAGGGAGCCCATAAAACTCCTTGGAGGCCGATATAATAGGACCATTATCTTTCCAACAGTCCATCCATGTCTTTGGTCTAAAGGGTTCTCTTTCCCTCCCCAAAATTGTCTTGATGTTTGGTAACAATTTCAAGGATTTGAGCTTCGAGATGATTTCCTTTGCTTTGGTTTTGGATTTTGTCTCGCTTTTCTCAGATGATAGCTCAAGTTGGGAACTGTGCACCTTGAATGCGGCCTTGAGAGAGACCATGTTTGCGCAAATAAATGAGATTTTTGAGACAGTTGTTTGATAAGAGGCTTCGAGATGGATAGAAATGTTGTTTGTAAAGAATTATGGAAAAGATAAGGGGAAAAGCAAAGGGGAAGGGAGATGCGAAAGAGAAATATGGAAAAGAAGAAGCGTAAATTATTAGATTCTAGAATTAAAAGGTGTTAAGAAGAAGAATATATCGAAGTATTAAAAAGGCATACTTTGAACCATAAGATATCCTCAGATCCAAGAGTAAATAGTTGTGGGATTGAAATTTGATTTGTGTGGGAAATTTCAATAAGTGTACATAGGGTTAGTAATTAGGCTACGTCGACCGAGATCGTCATCGACCCCCTCTCAACAATGACTAAGCATTCTCACACCTCAATCGGATCTTATATGTCTTGGTGTTTACTTCCAGTGATGTTTCCTCTTTTTAGATCGATTTGTATGTGTGTGTCACGAATTTTGACACTGATATAGCAAAGCTACTGCTGTGATTATACAATCTTCTTCTTGGAACCCCTTTTCGCTTATATATTTACTGCAGTTGCCAATGCAAACGTACCCTACCGGTGGCTCAACAAACGTGGATATTGCTGAAATTGCATCAAGATTCTTCGAGTGTCTCTTATGATAGTACTGCATAATCTGTCCACTTGACCCAGATAATAGAAAATTAAGGTCAAAGAAGTACGCATACATTAATGTAAGATTACAATTACCAAAAAAATAACTGAATAATGAAAGGTACTTTTGTCATTAGTGCCTAGTGACGGAGCAAACAAATTGGAATAATACACCATTTGAATACATCAATCCTAGCAATAAGCCTCCTAGATATCTACATCTGTCTTATCACTTTTGGGTCTTGGCAGATACATGTATGTCTCAGAGATTCCAAGAAACCCGAAAATACCAGAAGTAGCTGCATTTAGCTCCGGAAGTTTGACTGAAGAACGCCTGGGCGCAGATAGAGTCGTATATCGAAAAGATGCTCGCCGAAAATGTTGAGATACGACAATCTGCGATATGCTTGACGTCTATACTTGAATGAAATGCCAACAATCATCTGCATAGGATTCCTTGTGCTGCTCAGATGCATTCTTGAGAGCTTTATTGTCTCGCTGCCGGTTTTCCTATCTTCGATATTCTTGCCGAGGTTGAATAATTTCATCAATGTAACGAGTAACAATCCTGCGAACGACGGCTCGAGTTGGGGTTCGATCTTGCACATCAAGGCAGTGGTCCGGAAGTCTGGCCGAACAAGCTAATGAGCATCGGGATTGGTCGATAAAGGACTCTATCTTGAGGTAAAAATTTGAGTGACGTTTACCTTGTTGACCATGAGACGGTCACTATCGCCAACTTTATTTCGAACAAGTTTTAAACCCTTGCATCTATTTCTGCCTATAGTAAGATGGTATACTAGCTCTTTGTTCTGGTTACCGATCATAACTCGCTGGAAGTTAATGAACTTGGAAAACCGAGGTTCCATCTGAGTAATAAGGAGAATGGCATACGAATGGAATCACCGGTTTGATGATCCGAGTCTGGATAGAGCTCCCATTCCATTGTATAAGGCAGGATCGCAATGAGCGAACGCAAGTGCCAAGTTGAAGCAGACAAAACTCAATTTGCCCAGGTAACCAATGTTATGGGTTGCTTCAAGCCTTCCTATTCTCTCATAGATACTGTTCATATCATGATTGAGAGTGCCAGTTGCAATTGAAAAGAAGGGGAATAATTGTAGAAAAATATATAGTAAGGTGCCTAATCTCGCTAAAACTTGCTGGAATCCAGCCTTTGGAGCATACGCTGAGGTTACTAATATTTGGCTGTTCCATCTTGAGAACTAAGGTCGTATTTTGGTAGTTATATATTGGAACATTCTTGTCAATAGATTGTAGCACGATTGATAAAGTGCTTCGCATACATATCTCGGGATGCCTTCGAGACAAATAAGCTCGACGTATGTTGTATCCTTCGATTCTCTTCAAGTAATATCTGATCATTGAAATCCAGGCTGACTGAGAACATACGAGAAGCATCGCGTTCTGGAATACATTTATGATTATCATAAATTAAATCTATGGCCGACTTGTTAAACTGGTTAGACTTGGTGAGACCTACACCCATGTCACCAGCGGCGGTGACGCTTGGGGCTCTTGAACTGCAATAGAAGCCGAGTATATAGAATATCCAGCTTTATCTTCTGTTTCTGTATGTTATCCGTAGACAAAGGCTCTACAAGGCTGAGAAAACGAATGAAGCGGATAGTGGTGCGGCGTCGAATGTGAGTCCAGCTGTTACGGAATTCTAGCGAAGGGTACAATGCATTGAAAGATATCGGACTATCAGGTTACACAAACCCAATAGTAGGGTCCAAGCAAGTGTACTCTGTACTCTAGCATCGGACCTTCAGACCAACACCTGCCCAACAATAGGGTGTACACAAATATAAAAGGAAGAGTTTTCATAGTTTTAAAAAAGTAATAAAAAGACTTTATACTACAAATAACTAATTGATTCATTGCTACCCTTGATTCTCACACCAGCCTCTGATTTTGAGTTATTTGAAGCGACGGCAAGGGGTCTTTATACTCTTAATTTTGTGGACGAGAGTTCTTCAGTGACTAACTTCGCAGAAGGTTCCTTTTTCTCATCCGCGTCTTCTTGTGATGTGAACCACAATCGTTTGGCTTCATGGCAAGAGTATTCAATGATGGTAACTGTAGTTGTTATAAGTATTTGAGTCACTAACATGTTACGATGGGTAACATTGGATCACGTGACAAGTGTCATGTGACAAGACGTTGG